>OX465266.1:11780495-11875611 GCA_949987775.1 Aproaerema taeniolella | reverse complement strand
CACAATGCATGTGTGCAGCTACAGATGTTAAAATTGAATAAAAGTAGTTCCAAGCTCTGCACTTTTTCCACACCGTTTGGTAGGTACCGATATTTAAGAATGCCGTTTGGCATTAACTGTGCGCCGGAAATATTTCATAACGAGATGTTTAAAATATTTAAAACAGAGGGGGTTACGGTATATATCGACGATATTTTGGTCACAGGTAGAACAAAGACGGAGCATGACGATAGGCAGGCCCTAGTGATGAAAAAAGCAGAAGAAAATGGGATGAAGTTTAACAGAGAAAAGTGTAAATTCGGAGTTACGACGGTGACTTACCTAGGTCATACGTTTGATAAGCAAGGAATGAGACCCGACGAAACACGCGTTGCTGCTATTATTAGCATGTCGTCACCAAAAGACCGTAAGGAATTAGAAAGGTTTCTAGGTATTACAAACTATTTATCACGATTTATACCTAACTACTCGGAATTAGCGTCACCATTCTATCTATCTATCTATCTATGGAGGGGACGCCCGTCAGGCACAGGCGGGTGATCAGTCCACTCATTTGGGACCATTTCACCCAGTTCCCCACAACAGCGCATGAGTTTTACCTCTGCACTGACAGTTCCACCTTTGAACCTACCCGAAGCTTTAGCAAACCCGATTATATCCTTTATGTTCTTTATTCTTTATTGTACACACATACATACAGATTACAGAAGAGAAAGGACATTATACAACTGCGAGCTTAACTCAAGAAATGAGTTTTCTTCCAGCTAACCTATGTGAGAGGGAGAGGCAGTTGAAGTGGGCAAGGGTGTACCAAGAGAAAATGTGAAAAATTAAATTTATTAGGGTGTGTTATATTAAGTAAATAATATACAAATAAAAAATAAATAAATATATTTATAAACACATGCAATTTGCTACATAGATAATAAATACCTACATATATAATATATACAAAATATGATATATAAATACATATAATATATGGATAATACTTAGAAAGATAAATAATGCTCTTTCAGCTCTCTCTTGAACGCATCCAATGAACGACTTGCTCGAATGTCATAAGGAAGTGAATTCCACAAACGCACAGAGTGCACCGTGAAGGAACCGCCATAACAGGATGAGGAGTGGGGCGGGAAACGAAGGAAGAGGGATCTACTGGTCCGGCAGGGCGCGCCACGTGAGATCTGGTACTCGAACTGCTCACGGAGGTACTGTGGGGAAACTGGACTATTCAAAATTGAGAAGAGGGTAGAGAGGACGTGCAAATCACGTCTTCGCCTGATTGGTAACCATTTTAATTGAGACCTATAAGATGAAACGTGGTCGTATTTCCGCAGCCCAAAAATAAAACGAATACACAAATTCTGTAGCCGCTCCAATTTATTCAGTAATTCCTCCGTGGCGTCCAAGTAGCAGACATCCGCGTAGTCGAGGAGAGGAAGGAGTAAGGGTTGGGCCAAGGTAACCTTAGCTTCAAAGGGCAAAAACTGCTGAAGACGCTTGAGAGACTGAAACGAGTAGTGGACTTTTTTACTTACCTCATTTATATGACTGGACCAGGAGAGATAACAATCAAAGATAACACCCAGGTTTTTTGCAGTTTTCGCATAGGCTATTGGAGTGCCATCGAACACCACTGGTGGCAAAGTATTATTGACAGCTCTATTGTACATATGATGACTACCAATTAGTAAGGCTTGTGACTTAGCCGGATTCACAAGAAGCCCATGCGATTTAGCCCAACTGCTTATTCTCCCCAAGTCCGCATTAAGCTCCGATATAGCATTCGTAAGGTCATCAATGTGAAAATGACGATATATCTGCAAATCATCTGCATAGAGATGGTATCGAGAAGTGATGACAAGAGTGATTTCATTTATGAATAATGAGAATAATAAGGGAGAGAGAACACCGCCTTGGGGAACGCCGGCAGTTAGGTCACACTATTTCGATTTGACATCGTCACAGTGGACGCACTGCGAGCGGCCCCGAAGATAAGAGTCGAACCATGAGATTACAGGTGAAGAAACGTTAAGAGATGAGAGGATATTTAAGAGGATGTCAAAGTCGACCGAGTTGAACGCGCTACTAAAGTCAAGTAATGTTAATATTGTCAATTGTTTTTTGTCAATAGCCAAACGAATATCATCGCTGACTTTAAGCAATGCCGTGACAGTGCTGTGACCCGGTCGAAACCCCGACTGGAAAAGATTGAGGAGATTTTGGCGGGTAAGGTAATTAGAGAGCTGTCTTTGGACAAGACTCTCCAGGACTTTTGAGAGGATAGGTAGAATAGAAATAGGACGAAATTGGGAAAAGGAAGTCGGATTAGAAACTTTTGGCAGAGGGAGAACACGTGCCTTTCTCCAACTACTTGGGAATGAGCTTGTTGTGAGAGAGTAATTAAGGATGTAGCTGATTATAGGAGCAAGCTCATCCACAAGCAGAAGGATCATCTGCAGCTGAATCCCGTCCTCTCCCACAGCCTTCGAGGTGATGGAAAGGAGTGATCTCTTAACGTCACACACTGCAACCGGTGAAAAAGCAAAGGGGGTGCAATTGGGTTTTGTCTTTTTGGAAATTTTAAGAAGTGTGGCAGATTTGATACTATCTTCAATGAAGACAGGAGCTTTAGAGAAGTGAACATTTAAAGCATCGACATCAATGTTTGTCGAGCTTTCAACGGCACCTTTACCAATTCCCAAGGACTTAAAAAATTTCCAAATGAGAGAGCTACTAAGGTTTTCAATAGATTTGTTAATATGGCATTTTTTCGCATTTCTACACAGACGATTGCAGCGATTCCGGAGTTTTTTGTATACCAGAAGATTGTCTTCAGTTGGAAGCTTCCGGTATCGTCGTTTAGCCCTATCTCTCCTGGCCATCATTCTTTTGATCGAGTCAGTCAACCACGGAGCAGGTAATTGTTTCACTCTGACACGCTTGACTGGAGCATGGACGTCGTACAGGAGAGTTAAAAGATTATTAAATGTAAAAACCATCTCGTCAACCGTGTCAGAGCCAAAGACAATAGACCAGTCAATGTCTTTAGGAAGATTTTTGCCTGGCGTCACTGTGTGTTGTGCTTCCATCTTAAATTGGCTTCTTCTGTTATGATCTTGCTTATAATTCCTTTACTGATTTTACTTGATATAGGTAGCCTGGGTTCCGGGCCGATGAATGTCTCATCGGCCCCTTTCCTTGCTAGCTCGTCGGCAATCTCATTACCTATATGTCCTTCGTGCCCCGGCACCCAGGCAATGGTGACTTTAGTCTTTTTAGCTAAGGCGTTAATAGCCTCCTTACATTCTGTTACTAGGGCCGAGTTAGTTTCGGCTCTGTTTAGTGCCTTCAAAGCAGCCTGGCTATCACTGTATACTATGATGTTCTCTTTGTTTTCAGTGATCATGCTGTCTATGATTCTGACTCCCTCTGTAATAGCAAGCACCTTAGCCTGGAAAACGCTAGCGCATCTTCCCAGGTGCATGGTAACTTGGCCATCTACCTGGTTCATAATGTGTATTCCCAGTCCTGATAGTTTTGTTGTTTCTTTCCTGGAGCCGTCAGTGTAGCACACTATCTTTGGATCTTGTATTTCCAAGCTCCAGTTTTCTCTAGCTCCTATATGGATCCTGTATTTTTTGTCAAAGATTACTTTTTTTCCTGATGAGGTCATTATTAGAAAGTATCATTGACAACTTCTCTCCATACTTTCCATCTAATATGGTGTGTCCTTTATCCATGAAGTTCCCTTTCCATTCAAGGCTTGACTTCATCCTATATCATTGCTCTATAGCTCTCTTTTTAACTTCCAAGTCCAGAGGATGCAATCCCAATAATACATCTAAGGCAGCTGATGGAGTGGTTCTCATCGCTCCTGTGATCATTAGGGTTGCAAGTCTTTGTACTTTTGCTAGTTCATTCCTGTTCGCTTGTATGGTGGTTTTATGCCACCAGACAATTGCTCCATATGTTACTCTTGGAATTATGATTGCTTTGTGTATCCACATCATGGCATGCGGCTTGGTGCCCCAGGTTTTGCCTACAGCTCTTTTGCATTGCATGAGTGTGATTTTTGCTTTATCGCATTGTTCTTTTATGTGTGTGTTGAATTTAATAGAGTTATCAATAGTTACTCCAAGGTATCTTATTTCGTTTGATACCTCGAATTCAACACCATCTATCGTAAGTGGTTTAAACTCTTTGTTTTCCCTAGTTTTTGAGAACAAGAGTATTTTCGTTTTGGCTGGATTTAAATTAAGTCCCCTGACTCTGCACCAGTTCAAAACAGTTCTGATACCCTTGTTCATAATATCTCTCATCACGTTGATTACTTTTTCAGATACTAGCAATACTCCATCATCGGAGTACGCTTGCATGTATATGCGCATATCGTTAATCTTCTTAACTAGGGGGTCCAGCAGTAGGCACCACATCAGCGGCGATAAACAGCCGCCTTGTGGAAAGCCTCTCTTGGCTTTGATTTTGTGGGTGTCACCCCCCAGCTGTGCTATGATTGATCTATGTTTCAGCATGTTCATTATCCAACATGCTGCCTGTTTATCTATGCCTTCCCTGTTGAGAGATTCTTCTATCGCCGAGGTTGAGGCCTTGTCAAAAGCCCCCTCCACGTCAAAGAAGCATCCTAGGGCATGTTCTTTGTTGGTTAGCGTTCTTTCAATCCTTACTATCATGTTGTGCAGCGCAGTATCAGTAGATTTGCCTACCCTGTATGCATGCTGATTCTTGTGTAGGGGAGTAGAACTCAACTCTATCCTTTGTCTTAAGTGTTTATCTACTAGTTTCTCCATAGTTTTCAGTAGAAAGGAGGATAAGCTAATGCACCTAAATGATTTGGCCTCTTGGTACGACTTTTTCCCCGGTTTCGGTATGAAGACTGCTTTGACCAGTCTCCAGCTTTTCGGTATGTAGCCAGTGGCTATGCTACTCCTAAATAGTGCGGAGATGGTATCTTTGACTTTGTCACAACTGAGTGCACATTGCAACATCTTAGGGAAGATTTCATCAGGTCCTGCAGCCTTGTATGGTGCGAACGATGAGATGCTCCATTCTATATTTTCTGTGTTCATGATCTCATTTGCCAGTTTCCAATTTGGATTTCCGTTTAGGATCATTTCTTCACTTGCGTATTCTACACTGTCCGGGAAGTGTGTTCCCAGCATGATCTTTAATATTCTTTTTGGATCTGTTATGTTTGCCCCCTCTATCTTTAAGCTACCAAGTTTGCAGTGAGTGTCATTTGCGAGTACTTTGACCAGGCAAGAGGTCTCCGAGTAATTCGTTATTTTCTCACAGTATGATCTCCATCCTGCCCTGTTTTCCTCTCTGCATTTGTGCTTAAAGTTGTTTCTTATGTTTCTATACTCGTTCCAGCTCTCATCGTTGTTACGTTTGAGAGCAATTCTGAGTGCTTTTCTCGTTTTCTTGCGTTCTTTTTCTAGTGCTTTATTCCACCACGGTTGTCCCTTGCCAGGTTTAATTACCTTCAGAGGACATGCAGCTTCTTTTAGGCCTCTTTTAGGGCCTTTTCTAGTTGTGACGCCCCCGTTTCTATCTCTTCCTTTGTTCTGTATTGTACTAGACTGGGTGTCCATGTGCCGAGTGTCTCAGCATACTTTTCCCAGTCTGTTTTCCTTTTATTCCTAATTAGTTCTCTCCCTATTGTGCTACTGATTTGGAAGATAATACGTCTATGGTCTGACATTGAGTCCTCAACATCTACCCTCCACCTTTTTATGTATCTACTAAATTCTGATGTGGTGAATGTTATATCCAGCACCTCTTGCCTTGACCTTGTGACAAAGGTGGGTGTGTTGCCTTTGTTCACAACATCAAGGCCGTTACTAACTAAAAATTCTAGTAATAACTCTCCTTTCTTATTGTTGCCTGTGCTTTCCCATACCTCGTAATGCGAGTTGGCATTACAGCCAACAACAATCGGGATGTTCTTACCTCTACAAACTTCTGTAATACTCTCTAATTCTCTTGTGGGCGGTTCGAAGTTTGTTTCGCTGGGTATATAAGCGGATACCAGAGCCACTCGTTTACGATCTTTCTTCGTAAGTGGTACTGTAATTTCTGCCGCCACTAAGTCTCTGTAACATTCAGTTGCTATTAGTCCTGCTGTCTTTAGTCTGCTGCTTAAATATATGCAGGTTCTGGGGTCAGACTCACCTTCCCGTAGGTAGATAACGTCTCCCCCCAGGCTGCCCATGCCAACCACACGTCCATTGAGGACGTATGGCTCTTGCAGCAAGGCTTTGTCTGTGTCATTTGCTACCACAAATTGGCACAGTTCTACCATGGCCTCTTTGCAGTGATGCAAATTTAGCTGAAGTATTTTTAGTGGTTTTGTGTAGTGTTTGTGTGTGTGTGTGTGTATCTAGTGTGTGTCTAAGTGAGTGTCTAGTGGGCCGAGTGTCTCCCCTTGTTGGATCCCTTTCTTTGGCGCGGAGGACGAGTGTTACTCGTTTCCCCCGCGTCCAACTTCTTGGGTTCGTCCTCAGTTTGACACTGGGCATCTGTGGTGTGTCTGCTGGATGTGGTTCCACCTTTGGCAGCGTCGAGTGTAGGAGGGCGCTTCATGCCCCCACACACACACACACACACAGCCTGAGGCTTCTTCCACATCCATCGTGTGTTCTTGTGGAGTGTTCTCTTTTTTCTTCGGTACAGCTACCGAGTTCTTATTTTTAATGACTCTGGCCTGGACCTGCGTGACCTCAAAACTGAGCCACACCTTCCCCGGCCATTCATTTACGACGTCCTGAGGGACTCCCACCATCAGGCGCTCTCCCAGTGGGAACGCTTCCCTGAGGATGAGAGTCCACTCAGCAAGCCGCAAACTTTCGTTATCTAAGTTCTGTCCGACGATCAGTTCTATAGGATCGTCAGACGGATCATATCTATGTCCCGGCAGCCATATCGAGACTCTTGCCCTATCCAGTCTCCTTGCCCTCATCCCGACGCCTTTGTAAAGGCCAAAGTCACAGGACAGAAGCCAATCCCTTGCCTCTATCGTTTTCGGTGTCACCAGGAAGAATCCCTCGGCCACCAGACCCGAAGTTGCAAACTTTAGCTTCATACTGTCGACTTTGGCCCTTACAGCCTTCCTGATGAGATCAGTGAGCCTAGTTCTAATTTCAGTCCCCTGAGCATCGTCCATCCTGGCACCATCGTCCCGGTATATCGCGATGGCTAGATCGCTCTGCTCTCTAGCAGCCTCGCGCGGGCCTTCGGCCTTACCCTGATGGAAGCGCTTGGCTGGACGCTGCTCAGTGGACCCCTCTGTGCTTTGTCTCTTTAGTTTTACAGGCCTGGCTGGTTTCGACGTCGCAGTTGACGAGCCCTCCTCCCCTGCCACCTGCGAGGCCGAAGCAACCTGGGCCTGTGCTCTCCTTCATTTATACTTCTCCCTCTTCCTTTGGTTCTTTGTCTTTACCTTAGTGAAGTCACCATCCCTGCCCCCCTCGGGGTTCGGGGTCGGCCCCACTATGTTGCGGTCTTCGTCCCGGTCCCCAGCTGGGTTCGGGGTCGACGACGCTGTGGAGAAGTCGCCATTCCTGCTCCCAACCGGGTTCGGGGTCGGCGACCTCAACAGTTCTCTTTCTTTATCTTTATCTTCTGTGAGGCTTAACGTTTTGTTAAGCTCTCTTTCTAATCTCTGAATTTGGAGGGCCCTATCAGAGGGTGCCTCCATAAGCGGTATATTGTCCCCCCCAGAATTACCCCCTGGGGTAGTTCCTTTTTATATATCGCTTTATCCATGATGAGTCGGTCGAGGTGAAAAAGATAGTAAAGGAATGGGATGATGATGATAAATACCTGCAGAACAGTCACATTGGGAGGGGTAGGAATGTTAGGATGGGATGGGTTATGATAGATGAGTGGATGAAGAAGCTCGGCATAGGTTTCTGTTACGTCTGTTTCTGAGGGAACCAGACCAATAACAGGCGGCAACCCCGAGAAGGATGACCTGTAGCCTTGCCTTGGGAATCATGGCGAAACTAGCACTACTCCCAAGACCGTTTGCCAGACACGCCACATCGGACAGATGATGTGAATGGGTGTACGTCTAACTCATGCATATGAAATGAAGCAAAGCGGTGCAAAGCAAAGCGGTGCTAGATGACTTAGACCTACCCCCGCCCTAGCGTCACCATTGCGAGAATTGTTAAAAAAAGACAGATTTCATATGGAGTAACACACACGAACAAAGTTTCAACACACTCAAACATAAAATTAGTAATGCCCCGGTACTGTGTTACTACTCCACTAGCGAGGAGGTGACGGTGTCAGTGGACGCGAGCTCGCGCGGGCTGGGCGCGTGCCTGCTGCAGGGTGGGCGGCCCGTCGCGTACGCCGCGCGCACGCTCACGCCGGCCGAGACGAGGTGGGCTCAGATCGAAAAAGAGCTCCTGGCCATTGTGTTCGGTTGCACACGATTCCACCACTACGTTTATGGTCATGATAAAGTGTTTGTGGAGACAGACCATAAACCCCTGAAATCGATATTCAAGAAACCACTTAATTCCACTCCACCACGGTTGCAACGCATGTTGATGAAATTGCATGGTTATTCTTTGAGCATTGGGTATAAGCCGGGGAAATTCATGCACATAGCTGACGCCTTGTCACGGGTGCCGAGCGAACAAGGTAAAAACGAAGATGTGTATGAGGATGTTACAGTACATGTGAATTGTTTGTTTAATAGTGTACAAGTAACAGAAGAAAAATTACTTAAAATAAAAAATGAAACAACAAAAGACGAGTCACTGTTACAAGTTCAACATAATTATTTTAATGGGTGGCCAGGTGACAAAAAGAAGCTACATGAGTCGGTAAAGCAATACTGGACGTTTAAAGACGACTTACACGTTATTGAAGGCATCGTTTTCCGAAACAACCAAATAGTAGTTCCCAAAAGTTTGCGCAACGAAATATTGCACAAAATACACGAAGGTCACCTGGGCATTGAGAAGTGCAAGCGGCGCGCTAAAGAAGTAGTGTGGTGGCCGGGCATGGGGGCCGACATAGAGCAGTTGGTGTCTAGTTGCGACACCTACCAGCGGCACCGCGCCGCGCAGCGCCGTCAGCAGCTGACTCCGCACCCGGTGCCCGCGCTGCCATGGGAGCACCTCGCCGCCGATATTTTCGACGTAGATAAAAAGCACTACTTACTTTTAGTAGATTACTACTCTAAGTTTGTTGATACTAGGCGCTGTCAGATAGCGCTGTCAGTTTAGCTCCGTGTTTATTTTAATTAAAAAACGCATTAATTTGGACTAGTGTTAAAAAACAGTCATAAATACGTTAATACTGCCCTAATTGTTACGTACAATTAAGTTAAAAACGTTTTTAGTGTTAACAAAAACGTTAAATAGTGACTGGTCTAAGAATCACTTACGAGTACTAGTGCACAAAATAATTTTAAATGGTGTCTGGTGCTTTTATAAAACACAACGTTAAGATCCTGTGTTGTGCAAATTCTGAAGAACAATTCATATGAACATTAATAGACTTAATTATTCGGTGTGTTGCACCATAACCTGCCGGGCGTTGTACACCACTGCCGTCCGGTTAAGAAGCCATCTCAGCGAGTTGTGAACATCCTGGATTCATGGAATTTTGATGGTGTATGAGAGGCAAGATCAAGTTGTATTAACATTTGGCAGATGAAGGTATTCTAAGATAACAGACCAGTTCAGTGCAATGCGTTGTGATCGCTTGTATTTCACAATTTAGCGGCTTACGTCATAATACTTGTAGCGCGTTCGGGTCAATGCTGCATTTTAAAGCGACAAGTGCTGGGTTCGCGTCTCGGCTAACGAACTGTTTTTTTTATTAATATTATTATTATTTTTTGTTTATAAGTATGTTTTTTTTTAATGATACCATTTTTATGTTTTGTTTTTAATGTTATATTTTTATTAATTTTATTTTTATATTTTTACTGACATTTAATAACTAAAATTTCGACTAATGTTTTATTTGTTTGCAATTAATGTGTAATTTGATACGTTTATTTAATTACCATTATGTTTATTTAATTGCGTTATGATTTATTGTTACTTTTTCAATAGAATTGCCTCTTTAATTTTCTGGTCTCTAGGTATAAAGACATTGTGGTTGAGATAGTGAAATTAACGTTAACAAATTACATTTATAAATCCATCAATGATTGAGATTATAATTATTTCATTTCTTGTTTGTAATGGTAAATGACATTAGTTTATAAGCCTATGACGAAACATGATATGTGGATTTGAAATTTGTGTCTTATTTGTGACCAAGACATGAGCAGTCCCCAAATGTCAACGTGCCCACATTGTCCGGGTTCCTCTCGCTTGTTTGTTGTTCCGCGGGGCCTAAATGTACACATTTCGCATGTATATAGGGACGTTCGGTCGCAGTCGCTGCCGCAGCACCATCCACCTTCGCCACATGCGATGCAGGGCGGGCGCGTGATACGCAAACGCATACAGGGGGAATCATCTTGGATAGTTTGGCGGCGTTTAAGAAGAATGTGGCGGTACTCAAGCATATCCCGAAAGGGGCCAGAAACCAGGTCGCGGGGAAACTGTGCTCTGTGATCGATAGTTGCATAAATACCAATAGCAAGGAGGATTGGATGGCATTGTTGACGTTTGCTTTCACCGTGCTTAGGGTGCCAGATCGCGGAGACCCTCGTTCTCTTACCGCGAAGGTAAAGGAGAATGTGGATAGGGCGTGTGATTGTTTGCCGGCGGAAGTAAGGTACTCGCCAAGTCCTGTTATCAGGAGGATTGAGTCCAAGGTTCACGACGGTGACTTGAGGGGTGCGGTTCGCTTGTTGGTGTCTGGCAGCGCCCTCGCTCCTAATTGTGGGGAAACCGTAGCCGCTTTGCGTGGTAAGCATCCAGCTCCGTCTCAGCAGCTTTCTTTTCCACCTGCTCCAGGTCTTGGTTGTCCACTATTGGTTGTTAAGGAGGAAGATGTGATGGCTGCCGTGGGTTCTTTTTATATAATGGCTCTGCCGGGGGGCTCGATGGGCTGCGGCCAGAGCACTTAAAGGAGCTCCTCTCTCCGTCGGCTGGTGATAATGGCCCGCGGCTACTTATTTCTTTGACCAAGTTGTGCAACTTCATGCTAAAGGGAGTGGTCAATGTGGAGGTATGTCCTTTTCTATATGGTGGGAGTTTATGTGCGCTTATCAAGGATGGCGGTGTGCGTCCTATTGCAGTCGGCGGCGTTTTACGTCGCCTTGTCGCTAAGCTGGGATGTCGTTCAGTGAGGAATGACATGGCCAATTTGTTAAAGCCACATCAGTTGGTCTTTGGAGTAGCTCAAGGGAGCGAGGCTGCTATACATGCCACGAGGGCGTTTGCACAGCGTCATGCGGATAAGGATTTCGTCATTTTAAAGCTTGACGTGAAAAACGCGTTTAACTGCGTAGAAAGAGACGTGATATTGTCGGAAGTAAAGGAAAATATTCCGTCCTTGTACCCTTTCCTGTACCAGTGTTATAGCGCTCCAAGCAAACTATTTTATGACAATACGGCTATATTGTCGGAAGTAGGCGCACAGCAGGGCGATCCTCTTGGACCCTTGATTTTTATCTTAGCCATCAATAAGATTATTAGACCATTACTAGGTAACCTCTCCATGTCGAAATTTTGATTCTTCTCCCAATTTTTTTGTCTTTAGTTGAAAAAAAGTTTTTTATAACCAGAAATAGACACATTCAGCGGACAAAACGATCTGTGAAAGTTGTTGGGATCAGTGTCTTTTAATGCGCTTTAAAATAGGCCTTTTGCGACTGAGTATAATCTACTCTAAAACGGGCTTATATTTGCCTGATTCAATGACTTATCAAGCATTTGATAATGGGGCAAAATAAACAAATTTTTAGCAAAACAAACGCTTGCGTTTATTGCTTATTATAATTGTATTTAATGGTCAAGGTCGTACGGTATTAGCAACAATATTGAAAAGGTAATAAACCCCAACTGTTCAGTGAAAAACAAACCTTATTCCAAGTCTGTTCAACACATATTTAAATGAAAATAATTGGGCTTTTTTGGTCACACCAATTAATTAAATTTTCCTGGAGCAGATTTTATGTGTTTTTAAGTATCAGATTATTTATACATCAATGGCTTTTTTAATGAAAAAAATAAAAATATTTATTCCACCGCAAAAGCTCGAGAAATGAGAGTGTTTTTAAACAGTGAGTACCAAGTACTAAGCTTTGTTAATAACTTTTTAAATTATAGTGAACAATTTTTTAACTTTTAGTGATGTTTTATTATTTATTAAACAAGAGTAAAATCTAAAGAACTCAAACATGGCATCTTGTAATAATGAGTGACCAAACTGGATTAAACCGAATGATCAATTCTTCTCTATGTTTTCCGAAAAATGCATGGATAGAATGATCTGGCTGATAAGGACCCTGCCAGCTACGCCACCGACGAACTTAGACGGAACACCCATGTCTATTCTAGAAGTATGTCTTCTTAGAAATCACATATCTATCTCTGTTTAGCCTTTGTATTCCTTTTCCAATACTATTTCTTCTTTGCAGTTTTTCCTGTCTATGGATGAGGAAGACTTCTGCGTGATGATAAAACATTGTCCCGCGTGTACAAGCAGGGTTCTTTTTGAAGCACGTGATCGGCATTTGGAGAGAAAAGCTCGCCAGTCAGCCAACATGATTGCCCAAAAGAATGATAATGACTTGGAAATAGACATGTTGTTTGTGTAGTCTTTTTGGACGAATCAGTCAAGACAGTGGCAGCAGAAAATTTGTGTATAGAAGGTTATAGATTTTCTCTTGCGAGAGTAACTAAGTCTTAAAGAGTCAGCTCTTTTAGCCAATGAAATAATAGTTGTATTACATCGTATGTATTTAATTAAATTGACTAAAGTTAAGAGAGATTTATTCTTTTCGAGTATTTATTTATTTATTTATTTATTACATTTTTAGGCCCAGAAGCCGAAGCTCCCTAAGGGCCTTACAATTAAATAACATATTTCATTGTTATTATTATCCACAAGGGGATTTAAATTATAACATAAAGTAATCATTATTTGCACTATCAAAGGCATTCTACTAAATGAAAAAAAGTATGCGCATTAAAAGTATTCAACTTTTTATTTAAGTAAAATCTAATTATTATTTTGACATATCATGGAACTTTTACTGATTCATATACCAATCAATAACAATTTTAAAGATTAACAAATATAAAAAACAACAATATACATCACGAAGTATTAACTTAACAAAATCTTATGTAGGTTTTTTTACAAAATCTTTGCTAAAAATTATAAAATATATCGTAAATTATATTAATACCTAAGAATAAAACTATGTTAAATACAGATAAGCCAAAAAAGACAAGGAGTTACAAAAATAAATAATATTGTATGTACAAAAAGTATCTGTAAGAGAAAGAAGGTACAAATATAATCAAGTGGATAATTGAGTTTTAAAAATGAAAAAGAAATCAAATTATTAAAGCTAGCTGATATGCATCACAAATAAATTGAGATCTTAAATTAACTTACTTATTCTAAATACAAACTGTTATAGCCTCTAATTTTTGGATATTTGAGATCATTCATTAGTTCCACTATTCACTTTCATTACAACTTGAGTCACTGTCTTTTACACTCGGAAGTTCACAAAATAAACAATATTGTATGTACAAAAAGTATCTGTAAGAGAAAGAAGGTACAAATATAATCAAGTGGATAAATGAATTTTAAAAAGGAAAAAGAAATCAAAGTATTAAAGCTAGCTGAGATGCATCACAAATAAATTGAGATCTTAAATTAACTTACTTATTCTAAATACAAACTGTTATAGCCTCTAATTTTTGGATATTTGAGATCATTCATTAGTTCCACTATTCACTTTCATTACAACTTGAGTCACTGTCTTTTACACTCGGAAGTTCACATAATAAACAATATTGTATGTACAAAAAGTATCTGTAAGAGAAAGAAGGTACAAATATAATCAAGTGGATAAATGAATTTTAAAAAGGAAAAAGAAATCAAAGTATTAAAGCTAGCTGATATGCACCACAAACAAATTGAGATCTTAAATTAACTTACTTATTCTAAATACAAACTGTTATAGCCTCTAATTTTTGGATATTTGAGATCATTCAGTAGTTCCACTATTCACTTTCATCACAACTTGAGTCACTGTCTTTTACACTCGCAAGTTCACACTTGGCTCCACTTATTTTTCAAATTTCCATCATTTGTTGGTCATTTTTTTCATAAGCCAAATGATACGCAGTCTGGCCTGCAAAGTTTACGGCTTCTAAATTGATGTCCGGTCTCCCACACAACCATTTGGCGATTTTGTAATTTTTCTCCTGGACACAGCAGTGCAGTGGAGTGAAACCACCGCATCTTTCATGGCCGTTGACATCAGCCCCAAGCTCCAAGATGATTTCCATCATCTCTTCTGCATAATATTCTTTGCTCTTCACAATAATATGAGTGCACTGATAACCGTTATAGTTATGTGCATTTACAATGGTTGGGATTGGGCAATCTAGTGATCTTGCTGCTCTGTGAAGAAGAGATATAGAGTTTGCTTCACATACCTCGTGGAAGAAGTTCTCTCCCAAATGATTTCTGTGACTTAGCATTTCAATCAGCTTGTCGTATATCATCTTCAATATTCCTTTTTTAAACAAACTTGTTCCGATCCCGTGTAAAAGTGAATTATTAAACCGGAGAACCCGATATTTATTATGTTTCTTATCAGGAACCAATTGTTACTTAGCCACGGGGCCATTCAATTGCGATAAATGGTCGGGTAAAACCGAAGCCGTGTTTCCCAGTTTATTTCTGTCGCTCTTATCGGGAATTTCTGAAGTACACAGGAACATGTAACACTTTAATATTTAGTCTTCTCACTCATGACATGTTATTAAATCACTTAATAGTCCAGCGCAGTTAATAAACATCTCTTGTATTAATTAACTAATTATGGTATCTCTTCCTAAAATCCTTCTATCGATAACACATGCTTAATTACTTTATAAATGAACATATACTGCTTTAATGCGATAACACTCGAGTGTCTCATCCTCCGCATTTTTAGAACAGTATTTTGAACAGATATTGTTCCTTCTTTTGTTAACTGTTCTAGCGCGTTATCGATAGCGCAGAATGTTCCTGTTCTACCAACCCCCGCTGAACAATGAACAACAATTGGCCCTGGCTTTTGGCTATTGTCACACGCGGCTTTCATCTCCATCAATTCTTCCCATTCATCATTGACTTGTGTCCGAAGACTTATAAAATCTTCTAGGCCAGCAGGAGTACCAAAGTCAGGCCAGTTGGTGTACCAAAAGTGGGTTATCAGCCGTGATTCTCCGCAGGTGACATCTGTCAGTTCAAGTTGAGTCATTTGAAAGCCAGACTTTTCTTCGATTTTTATAGTCTTTATGACATACCGTCCAAAAATAATTTTGAATCCTTCTTCAGCGACCCAATATTGATAACAAACGGCATCATTATCATCTGTGTTGGTTAATGACACGATAATACGTGAATTCTGCTCCCAAATGAGCTTCCACATGTCACCAGCGGTGTTTTCTAACGGGCCTTGACAGCATATAAATTTTTTTTCTTCTTCAAACCCGTCAACGTAATTTCCATGAATGTACTTTGACTTGCTGTCCTTTTGTGTGACTACGATACTCCGTGAGTCCCTCGTTGATTTATAAATTCGATTTCCATGTGAGGGCAAAATTACCCGAGAGTGGTCCCAGCATGGGATCCCGGGATAACGGTTCTTCCGTTGGTTTTCTTTTCTTAAAAACTTTTCAATGGTACCTTCAATGTTGACAGCGTTTAGCTCCTCAAACTCCTGACTGATGAGGTGCCTGAAGTTCGGTTGACTTAATTTTTTCTTAAATTCGCTGATGGTAAGTGATTTGAAGTAGTAATCAGACATTTTTTTACCAATGTTATTCACGGATTTATTCACGAAAAATAAAGATCATAAACTAGTGCATATGACAACTGTCAGATTGAAAGTGAGACCATCTTTGTTCCTAGCGTTTTTATATCCCGACTAATCAGTACTGTTTACTGGATTTTTTCCAAGAACTGTTCAATAAAATGAATTTAAGTATCAGTTTACACGCGACTACGCAGAAAACTGCGATTTACTACACTGATAACGAAGCGACATCGTAAAATAAATACACCTATATAATATTAAACAACCCAAGCCATGTTAATTTAATTAAATAGGAAGAGATACCTGTATCGATAATTTCGGAAATCCTTGAAAATCGTTTTGACGAACAAAAATAAAAGCGGAGTGGATATTAATAATGCGTTTTCGCAGTAAAAATTCAAGAATAGTCTTCAAACGTTTGGCACGCGTTTTGTCATTTTTCAATTTGTGTTAAATTTGACTTTAAAAATTTCAGGAACGCGTATAATGAGCATTGCCTATATAAAGTACTTGCCGCTCTAAAAGCATTCAGCATAGTAACCATCACAACGACCTTTATAAAGATGAAATTTCTTATCGCTCTCCAATTACCCGAACAATTATTTTTTGTTTGAGATATATTCCTTGAAATAGCTTATCCCTCTCTACCAATACGAAGAGATGTCGTGACCCTAGATAGCTTAATTGTCACGCCTTCTTATTATGTTATCTTAATTAGGCGTGGTATACCAAATAAAGAAAAATGTAAAACTTACAGTTTAAAATGTAACTTAGCGTTCCGTAAACCAAACTGTAAAAATTAATATTTAAAAAGTAAATTGGAAAGAAATTGGAAAGATGTTATTTCAAACTGTAATTTTTACAGTTTGGTTTACGGAGGGCAGCTTTTACTATATAAAATGCAATCATTGCATTTTTATTTTTTCCGTGTATTAAAATTATATTATAAACAAATTATAGCCAATGAATAACAAGGGTTCCGCTTCATAACGAATTTATTGAAATGAACGTTGTATTGCTAAAGAATCGCATTTGGATGATTTTTAAACTACAATACACGCATCGTTTTTAAAACGTAAATAGTGTCATCATCATTAAAACTGTGTACTTTTTTTTTTTATCTTATATTTTATGTTATGCTTATTCTCACTATGTATATTTTGTATGGCCCTTAGGGAGCACTTGCTCTAGGGTCAATAAATTTAATAATTAAATAAATCTATGTACGTAATTATGATTAACGCTTGTGGTTTACACGATACCAGCATGAAAATCATAAGTGCAATTACCTTTTATGGTTATTGTAACGCGCTTCATTTTCCTTATAAGCCCAGTTCAACTTAATAAAACTCATCCATGGCTTGAATAACCGAAAAAATTTCGGTTGAAACGGTAGGCGGTATGACGTCATACCTTTATATTAAAGGTACCCATAAATATCGCTACCGCTATTTTTCTCTACCGGAAAATTTCGGTACCGTTATTGTTAGCGCTACCGAAATTTTAAAATAAAGGTTTTCTTTATACCTACCACACCGCGGCCTGATTTTTTGCGAGAGATTACGAAAGAAAGTAAGTAAACAAATTCTATTATATTCACTCATCGCGGGTGATGGTCGACTGCGTGTCTAGCACACGACGTACAATTTGTATATTTTGAAAAAAATCATTCAATTAAGGCGACTACAGCACCTGAATTACGATTTTATGATGCGATGATAAGCATGACGCACTGCATTAAATCGAAGAAAAAAATACTACGGTATAATCAGGACATAAACTAGATAAGTAGTTTGCTGAAAACATGATTCAGCACTTTTGGTTCGATAGAAAAAGCTCACAAAGTCACCTCTAAATACCAATATTGTGAATCTTTTAAGCTGTAAAAACGATAGTAAAATGCACACAGGAACTTGAATTTGCTATCAAAATATTCGTGATTGAATACTCTCGATAAATAGTTAACGCATTTTTCGATTTAAGTTGTTACCTTTCCATAAATCTAATTTTTCTAACTTTCGAACATGTTTTTACGCACGCACGCTTTCATAGTCCGTAAACTTCGTGTATCGACACTGTTCGCACTGCCGGCCCAGGCCTGTTGAGAGACGGAGATGGCACTATTCCTATGTGTGCTGCCTTTATCGGGTGCTGTAGTCGCCTTAAGTACTTAAGTAGGTCGCCTCTTGGATCGCCGCACAATGGATAAAAGTAAGCTTTTTCGTATTTCTTTACTGTAAGTACTTAATTAAGGTTGTCTTAGTGCCCATACCTACAATTCAAGGACGACGTTATTGCCAATTGCATGGACATGCCTACTAAATCTCTTAAAATGTAGGAAAGGATGAGATCGGCAGGTATCTTCTGACGTATGACGCGTAGTAGGTAGGGTAGGTATAATTTAGAGCTCAGCTTTTAGAGTGGTGGTAGTGTAGTGTAGAGCTAAATCTGTCTCCGAGTGTAAACTAGCACAGACGACCGGATCAGTGTGAAAAACTCCACAAAATGATTGATATCGATTATCAGTGTCCCGTAAGGTTCACGTACGAAAATCGTATCTTCATAGCCTTTGAAGTGAATTAAGGATCCAGTGCAAAAGCTCGAAATCATTGTACATAGTCGAGATAAGGACTATAAACAATCACAGACAGTAGTAGCTACGGCGAACAGTCTTCAGATAAAGACGTATGGCTCTAGCGTCTGTAGGTAGTATGCAATCCTTACCTGCTGTAAACTACATTAACCATCTATAAGGTGGAATATTAAGTTGGGGTACCAACTATAAATAAATATAGGTAAGTTTTACCGTCCTTTTAGAGGACGAGAAACAGGCAGTAGTAACTTCGGTGAACAGCCTTCGAACGCATTACGGTTGGGTCACCAACCTTAAAAATATGTAAACATAGACAGTAGTAGCTACGGCGAACAGTCTTCAGATAAAGACATTTGGATCTGGCGGCTGTAGTTCCAGTCCTTACCTGCTGTCAACTACGCTAACCATCTATACTCGTAAGATAGAGTATCAAGTTGGGACACCAACTTTAAATAAATGAAGGTAGGATTTTACCGTCCTTTTACAGGATGAGACACTGGCAATAGTAACTCCGGTGAACAGCCTTCGAACGCATTACGGTTGGGTCCTTAAAAATATGTAAACATAGACAGTAGTAGCTACGGCGAACAGTCTTAATATAAAGACGTTGTGCTTGGCGTCTGTAGTTTGCAGTCCACCTACTGTAAACTACGTTAACCATCTATAAGATGGAAAATTAAGTTGGGGCACCAACTATAAATAAGGAGTGATCAAAAAGTAGTGATAATGAAACAGAAAATAATATATTTTTTAATTAACAAAAATTTGTTTTTCAACATAGTCTCCTTCTCTATCTACACACTGAGTCCAGCGTTTCTCCAACATTTTTAACCCTTTAAAAAAATATTTCTCTTGGCCTTCCAAAAACCCTTCCACGGCCTCTATCACTTCATTATCATCGGCATATCTATTACCACGCAAGTATTCTATTAGTTTTGGAAAGAGATAAAAATCACTGGGGGCCAGGTCCAGCGAATAAGGTGGGTGATCTACTAATTCGAACTCAGCTTGTTGAATGGTATCCAGTGCAACAGCAGAAGTGTGAACCGGCGCGTTGTCCTGATGAAACAAAATGCCTTTTCTGAGTTTGACATGTCTTTTCTCTTTTATAGTCTCTCTCAATTTAGCTATTGAAGATGCATAGTAAACGCCTGTTATTTTGTGTCCCTTCTCAAGATAATTAACTAATAATATTTCTTCGGAATCCCAAAAAATTGAGGCCATGACTTTGCCTGCCGATGCTGTGGTTCGAAATTTCCTTGGAGTTGGTGACGACGGTCTTTTCCACTGTAAAGATTTTTGTTTTGTTTCTGGATCAAAATGGTGAATCCATGATTCATCCATAGTGACAAATCGAGCCAAAAAATTGTTAGGATCCACATAAAATCTGTCCAACCAGCGCCTTGAAAGATTGAGTCTGGTTTTCTTCCTATCTTCTGTTAACATTCTGGGTACCCAACGTGCCGAGGCTTTTCTCATACTCAGATAATCTTTTAATTTTGATTGAACACTGCCATATAAAATGCCAGTTTCCTGGACTAAATAACGCACTGTGACACGACGATCGTCTAGAACAATCTTTTCGACTTTTTCAATATTTTCGTAACTGACGTCGATGGCCGGCCCGAGCGGTGCTGATCTTCTGTCGATGTTCTTCCAGTCTTGAATTGAGGTGACCATCTTGCCACAGTAGAATATGATGGAGCAGACTCACCTAAAGTCTCCACCAAATCACGATGGATCTCTTGCGTCGTTAACTTTTTTAAACTGAGGTAATAATAACGGCTCGCATTTCGTTTTTCTCCATAATGATATTTTACGTCGGAATTCGTCAAACAACTAGACACGGTTTCTATGTTTCTTAAAATTAAGACCTAATTTTTTGTATCTAACCTCGTAATTAAATAATCTTTAATTATTGGTATGAATGAGTAAATTATGAATTGTACAAGTGGGTCATTATCACTACTTTTTGATCACTCCTCGTATATGTAGCTAAGTTTTTACCGTTCTTTTAGAGAGCGAGACACAGGCAATAGTAGCATTCGCAAACAGCCTTAGGACGTAGTAAGGTTTGGTAGGTTAGTTTGATAGGTTCGATTTGATAGGTTCGTTTTGGTAGAATAGGTTAGGATAGATTAGGGTAGATTAGGTTGGGTAACCAACGCTAAATAAAAGTATCCAAAGGCAATAGTAACTTCGGTGAACAGCCTTTATAGTTAGTCGAGATAACAACGATAAATAATCATAGGCAGTAGTAGCATTAGCGAACAGCCTTAAATGGATATAAAATCCACGAATGAAAATAATCTTTGGTATTTTATATCTTAGCAAATCTCACATCAAATATAAGAGACGTTAGTAGCATGAGCGAAAGCGTTTTTTATAAAGACGTTTGGGTAGCGTCTGTAGTTTACAGTCCTTACCTACTGTAAACTGCGCTAACCATCTATATGATGGAATATTAAGGTGGGGCACCAACTATAAATATATGTAGGTAGGTTTTTACCGTTCTTTTAGAGAACGAGAAACAGACAGTAGTAACTACGATGAACAGTCTTCGAATGCATTACGGTTGGGGCACCAACCTTAAAATTATGTAGGTAAACATATGATTCGTCCTTTTAGGGATGTATATGATAATTTTATATAAAGGCTTCAACTTGAAGAATTCAACTACAGGCGCCATGCTACGCACGCCTTTATATAAAATTATCATATACATCCCTAAAAGGACGAATCATATGTTCACCTACATAATTTTAAGGTTGGTGCCAACCGTAATGCATTCGAAGACTGTTCACCGTAGTTACTACTGTCTGTTTCTCGTTCTCTAAAAGAACGGTAAAAACCTACCTACATATATTTATAGTTGGTGCCCCACCTTAATATTCCATCATATAGATGGTTAGCGCAGTTTACAGTAGGTAAGGACTGTAAACTACAGACGCTACCCAAACGTCTTTATATGAAACGCTTTCGCTCATGCTACTAACGTCTCTTATATTTGATGTGAGATTTGCTAAGATATAAAATACCAAAGCTTATTTTCATTCGTGGATTTTATATCCATTTAAGGCTGTTCGCTAATGCTACTACTGCCTATGATTATTTATCGTCCTTATCTCGACTAACTATAAAGGCTGTTCACTGAAGTTACTATTGCCTTTGGATACTTTTATTTAGCGTTGGTTACCCAACCTAATCTACCCTAATCTATCCTAACCTATTCTACCAAAACGAACCTATCAAACTAACCTACCAAACCTAACTACGTTCTAAGGCAACTACATTAACCACCTATAAGGTAGAATATTAAGTTGGGGCACCAACTATAAATAAAAGTTAACTCAGGCAGTAGTAGCTTCGGCGAACAGCCTTTCGGTATTGGTTTATTGAAAAACATACAATAACGGTTGGGTCACCAACCTTAAAGAAATGTAACCTCAGGCAGTAGTAGCTTCGGCGAACAGCCTTTCGGTATTGGTTTACTGAAAAATACACACTAAACACTGGAGTTACGACTCTAGCTCTTGAAGAGCCGGAAGGCGGTCTTCGACATGGGCGTCGGAAAGCCGACTTGAAATAAACTTGTCGGGCAGCCGACATGAAATACACTAATTAGAGACGGGGAGCTGACTATAAACGATACTGCATGACGTAAGACCTAGCTGAAGGATAGTAGCGCAAGGCAGTCCGGGCTATGATTCAACCAAGGGAGCTGCTAATTACTTTGGAGTTCTCGGGCAAGACCCACCCGATCGGTTTCAGCCACAGAAGTGGTTGTGCCGATCCCTCAAACAGTCTTCGGACTGCAACGATCCGCAGTTTTCGGACTGCAACGATACTGAAGGGACCAAGTGTTGCCGGTGGGGGTCGCCTTATAATCCGCACAGTAGTAGAGGATGTCGACCATAGGAGGGAGCGCTGGTCGGAGCTTCCTCCCTCTTCACCCCCAAAAACTATATGCTTGTCTAACCAAAACTGCTTATTCAGGGGTGTTGAAGAAACCGGTAACGAGTAAGCAAAGATTGAGATACCAAAGTACTTAAAAAGGCTCTGGGTACTATATGACGAAAAATAAACACAACGTAGGGATCCTCGGGAAAGATCATTGCCATTGCCATTGACTACAGTCATTGGCTATTTTATAAAGAGATTAAATAGTCTCTAGAGAGAAGGAATGGAGACATTGATCCTTGAGAAAGATCATTGTCAGAGCCAGCGACTACGGTCGTTGGCTAATTTTTACAAAAGATTAAATAATCTTTAGAGAGAGAGAGTAACTTGAAAGTTTGCTGGACTTTCAAGTTAACAATTATTATATTGTGGAGAAAGGAATTAGTCACAAGTTAGTTTTGTGCTAAATATATTTCTCAATTAAGTAACCTTCTGATTTAAAAAAAACTGTGACTGGATCTGACCTATAGTTCAAGAAATACATTTTTTTGAAATTGATATTTGTTCCAAAAGGCTGGTATTAGAGGGGCATCCACCCTACGTAGATAGGTTTGCTAGATAGGCAGGTACCTACCTACTAGGTTACTTATCACATGTCCTAGGGCATCGTAAGTTACTAAAAACGAAACCATCTACAATACCTAAGTACATAATATTGTGAATGAATATAAATAAGAAAATATAAATTGAAATAAAATATTGACCTTGATGTTTGATTGCCAGATCGAACAATTAGATGAATTTGTATCTTTATTATAAGAGAAGAAAGAGTACACTGCATTCTTTATTTTCCTTCCCATTATTAGTTTGGTTTCTTTCTAAAACTTAAGTAGGTAAGTAATTCAAAACAACACTCGTCACTCGATGCGTCAATAAGCGAAAGAAATGTACTATGATTAAGTAATTGACGTGAAAGAAAAATCCTTTGATGTGCCGAACGCATTGCGAACAGAGTGGCAACGTCGCGTGCTTGCATTTTTCTCTAGTTTTTTCGGTACCGAAATAAGTTCGGTTAAGGTATCATTAAAATAGAGGTATAAAGGTAGAGAAAAAATATAAGGGTATCGTTTTTCTATACCGGTACGAAAACCGTTATTCCCAACCGTTTCAGCTCTACCTTTAAATCAATACGATATCGAAATTTTATACCGGTACCGTAACCTCGTACCTTAACCGAATTCAAGCCCTGATCATCACTGTCTGTTCAGCCAGCCTTCAGTAAATACCTCTGAAATAATACTGAAACCCGTATTAATATGTTTTCAAAAAATTGTTGCAACCTCAAGTACGAAGATTTCAAAAAACTTGACGAAACAAGTGACTTTGAAAGGATAATCAAGCAAGAACACGATGAAGTTTTTCAAGAACCAGTAGAAGGGACATTTAAAGCAGCTTTGAGTTCCGAAAACAAGCATTTGAACAGATATAGAAGCCTCACGTGTTTTGATCACTCAATAGTGATCCTGCCTAAGGAAAAAAAGCATGGTGATTATATTAATGCCAATTATCTTGACGGCTACGACCAAGCCAAAGAATTTGTGTGCATGGAGGCTCCCCAGCGTCATACTGTGTATGATTTTTGGCGCGCAGTATGGATGAATCACACGCGGATTATTGTGATGCTGTGTGAAAAGACAATTTACAATAAAGAACATTATGATGCGTACTGGTGTGACTTGGAGGGATATATAAAGTGCAAAAAATTCAAAATAACTACAAAAAAGATTGAAGTTCAGCCGAATTATGTCAAAACAACGCTCGAAGTGACTGATGGAACCAAGGCGAAACTACAAGTGTTGCATTTTGCATTCACCACGTGGCCTGATTCGGATTTGCCGGCCAGTGTTCAGGATTTTTTGGACTTTATCTTAGTTATAAAACAAAATCAAAAAGAAATCAACACCCAGTTAGCCGAAAAAGGTTACAAGTTACCTAATTGTTCAATTGTGGTCCATTCTAATGAAGGTACAGGCAGGTCAGGTGCTTTCTGTGCTCTTTATAACGAAATAACACGATTTGATAAGACTGGTACCATTTCTTTTGCGTCTACAGTCTACCAAATTCGAACACAAAGATTTAACGTTTTAAATAATTTTTTGTATTATCACTTTTCTTATAGAGTTTTAGCGTCTTATGTTAATTCAGGTGGGCACCCAAGGGATAAATTACAAAAAATAACTGCTTTTTATTCTTTACCTATTTTTAAAGAATGGACTGTCCCTAATTTTTTTAGTTTATTCAATAGTCAAACATAGAAATACTATTTATATCATCTTAAACTTAAGTAACTTAACTATTAGGGATCTATGTACATGCTATTAGCAAATTGTAATATTACTTATCATAAGGAAAAGTATTTTTAGTAAAATTAAATTTCAACGTCATACATGTTTGTCATTTTATTAAAGAGGAAAACTGTTGGGATTCACAGATCGAATGCATTTTCCCTGTCATGCTTTTTTTGCGAACCCAAATCGATGGTTTTCTGACGCAACCTCGTATCTCAAAAATGACAACTTTTTAGGTGACGTAGAAAACAGTTTTTTAAAAATTAATGGTCAGTTGAAAATAAAATTTATTTATTGTATTTCGTTAAGGAACTATTTGACTCGTAAGTTTTTTATTTTGTAATTTTATTTTCTAATGGATTGATATAAAATTATTACTTTTAAAATTTTCACTTCTAACCTTAGAAAATCGAGATACGTGGTTGCGTCAGAAAACCACCGAAATGATACTTATCGCATAATTTAAATCGGCAGTTATTTATGTTATAACAACTATTAGATAAGTATCTATGAATCCTTCAAGGTATCACTTGATGACATCTTCAGATAATTTTTTTTAATGAGGAACCGGTAACTTGAAATGATATTATTTTAATTGTACTGGTAATACTGTATAGATTTAATAAATTCATTATTATAATTCATAATTGAATAAGCTATATAATGTGAATTTTATTCACCTATCATATCTTATCAATATCGCTATTGTAAACGATCAGGCCGTGATAAAAATTCTGCGTTTTTTTTGGCTAAGTCCCCAACTTTCAAGTTGGAGAGGTTGCCTAGTTAAACCTCTGGTAACTTGATGACGGCACTATCGGAGGTCCGCCGGATTTAGTGATGGACGATGTACAAACGTTATTTCCCAAGCTCAGGGATGTTGGCCTAGAAGTGAACTCGGGAAAATGTGAGATTTACTTTTCTAATGGGTCGAGTGCTGCGTTGTTGCCTAGATTTGACGCGTTAGTGCCGGGGATCAAACTTTTGCACAGAGCGGATTTCTCACTGCTAGGCTCGCCAATTTTCGTAGATGGGGTGCCGTGTGCTCTAAATGCGAAGAAGCAATCGCTTGAGTCGATACATCGGACTTAAAGCAGTTATCGGCCCATGTGGCTCTCATTCTTTTGCGCGGTTGTTTCTCGATGCCGAAGTTAACATATTTTGTTAGAACAGCGCCTAGTTGGCTTTTCCTTCAGGAGGTAGGATCCTTGGACAGCTTGGTCAAATATACGCTCGAAGATCTACTCAATGTCAGCTTAAATGATAAACAGTGGAGCCAGGCTGCTCTTCCGGTTCGCCATGGCGGACTGGGGGTGCGTCGAATAGAGGGTACAGGCGTGGCCGCATTTTTGTCTTCTGCGTCTGGGCTTGTGGATCTTGTCACTCAGATACTTTCTATTAATGGTGATGAGGTCACGATTCCTTACTATGAGGAGGCGTTATCGGCGTGGTCGGCGTTGTATCCTGGTGAATCGCTACCGGAGAACAAGTGCTGTCAGAGAGCTTGGGATGACGTCTTGTCCAGGGTTTCCCTTAACAGCCTCATTGAGAGTGCCTCAGGGAAAGATTTAGCGCGCTTCAAAGCCGTTTCCAGGCCTGAGTCTGGGGCGTGGCTACACTCTTTACCGTCCCCTAAATTGGGTACATTTTTGGACGACGGTTCCCTCCGAGTGGCGGTAGCTTTGCGCTTTGGTTGCACTATGTGCGAGCCGATCGCTGTGTTTGTGGCGCAAAGGTGGATACCGATGGGTTGCATGGTTTAAGTTGTCTTAGATCTGCTGGGAGGTTTTCGCGCCATCACTCTCTTAATGATATTATACGTTGGGCCCTTATTACGGCGGGAGTTCCCAGTATATTGGAGCCGCCGGGTTTGAGTCGTACAGACGGGAAGCGCCCGGATGGTCTCACGGTGATACCTTGGAAGCGAGGTCGTTGCTTGTTATGGGATGCTACGTGTTGTTGCACTTTTGCTGCTTCCCATTTGGCGGGGTCAACGCAGCGGGCTGGCTCTGCGGCGGAAACCTCGGCGAAATTCAAGCACGATAAATACGCAGCTTTAAAGGCCTCTTATTTATTTGTGCCAGTGGCAGTGGAAACCGCGGGGACTTGGGGCGCAGAGGCCGTGCAGTTTGTCGCCGAGATCGGCAGGCGTTTACACCAAAAAACTGGCGACCCACGCTCTAGGACGTACCTTGCTCAAAGGATTTCGTTGGCCATACAGCGCGGGAATGTGGCCAGTATCATGGGAACCTTTGAGCGGGGTGAACTTCGGGGGGGCTTTTTTGAGTAGGGTTTTGATTTTGTATATATTTTTAGGTTTTTTTTTTCGGGGCTGACGAAGCATGTTGCTGATTAATTCTGTCTTAGTTTTTAGTTATGACGAAGCCTGTTGCGGATACGTTTTTGTTTAATTTTTTTTTCATTTAATAAATTTTCGATTATCAAAAAGTTTGTTGAAGTAGCTGTCTTAGGCACTCACATGACTACTACCGCTATTGTTTCACATATGAAAAATTGGTTTAGTAGGTATGGGATACCGAAAAAGCTGATAACAGACAACGGACCCCAATTCACATTAGCAGAATTTAAAGAGTTTGTTAAGGCCTGGGAGTTTAGTCATGTGACAAGTTCTCCCCTCTATCCTCAGTCTAATGGGCTGGCGGAAAGAAATTGTTCAGACAATCAAAAGGCTCATAATTAAAGCGCGAGAAACAGGCACAGACTGGTACCTAGCGTTACTAAATTTTAGAAACACACCAATATCAGATGAAGAATATTCACCGGCGCAGCTCTTGATGGGAAAAAGGTTAAATACGAAACTGCCAGCTAAGTCAGAGATACTCGCCCTACAAACAATACAGCCTACAACCGTGAAAGAAAGACGCGAAACTAATATAAAACTAAAAAACTATATTATGACCGCGGCACGCGTTCTTTACCGGTTTTAGAACCAGGGGACAGGGTTAGGCTACTAGATAAAAATATTTGGGTTAAAGCTAAAGTGTTAGGATTGGCTGGGAACGATCAGTCGTACTGGGTTGAAACTGAAGGTGGAGGCGTATATCGTAGGAACAGGGTTCATATCCTCAAAGGGACCCCAAGAGATAACGCCTACATGAAATATGTCGCTTATGACGACATTATACATTCTTCAAGCGGGGAACAGTGGGAGACGGGTGCACAGCAAATCCCTGCCTCCCCTAGTTCGGGTCGCACAATCACTCGCTCGCCGTCGAGAGAGGCACAAACGCAACCACCCGCATCAGCTGATTCGGGTGACGTCACTCACTCGCCGCTCAGGGAAGCACCTGCGCCCGTGCCCAGACGCGCAGAATATTATGTCACTAGAAGCGATCGTCGAATTAGACACCATTACGTTATCAATAGTTTACTTTTTATTAATTTGCAACATACTTACCTATTAGTTTTAAAATAATTTTCAACATATTAGTTTTAAGAAGAAAAGGCGTAGAAATAATATATGTATTTAGTTTTAACTTATGTATAATTTAATTAACAGCATACGCAAAGATGCAATATTGTATAATACAGTTTTGGTGTAAGGTAGGATAAGTAGGGTTAGCAACTGAATACCTACCCTTTCTCTTATTATTATTTTAATTAATTTAGTTATTTGTGTATATACTTTAGATTTAAGATTTTGTGAATAGTTAGTTACCTATATGAGAGGGAGATGTTATGAGGGTATCTCATTGATCTTTTATAAAGTACCTCCAAAATAGATAATACAGGAGTCGGCATTCGTACTACACACGGTTTGATTTAGCTCCCATAACACATACGGTAGGCAAATTAGCTGTTCGTAATGTCGCTTCATCGTACTCCGCCGCCGCCGCACAAAACAAGTTGCAATTCTGCTCTAAATAAATCACCTTCTGACTCCCAACTTTACTCAATACCACGGGAATTAGAGACAAGCGAGCCCTTGAACTTCTTAGCACGTAGACAGAAACGCAAACTGAATATTAGTGTCGAAAATACTGGGTGTATTATGCTGGCTAAAACATACCCACTTCCTCCCCTCTATATCTGGTTATAATAGCGCTAAATCAGAACATAATGTAACACAGATTGAAGGGGTAATGTTCTTTTTTAAAAATAGCATGTGAGTAAAAATATCCGAACCTCCTATACATCATGCCAACTGTCTCACCATTCAAGTAGACAGTAACACACTGGTAGGTGCTATTTATAGACCTCCAGGTGACAAGGACCTTTATCCGTTTATCCAATCACTCAATACATTCTTGACTGATCTGAAATACCAAAATATTATACTAGTTGATGACATCAATGTAAGTATTTTCCCAAACAATAACGACCCGTATTCCTCAATCTATTTTAACTTACTAGCATATCACAGTTTTCTACCAGCCCATCTATTGCCAACCCACAATAAGACATGTCTTGATCATATTATGCTGAAAAGCAAGCTCCCTGCTCAATGTTATGTATCTGAGACTTCCGTCACTTATCACGACTCTGTTATTTTAATATTGGAGAAGCGAGTCAATCAGTATAACAAAACTCATTCGATCAAAAAGGTTGACTATGACAGACTAGACATTGACATGACAAAACTAAACCTCAGTTTTCTCTACAATACATTTGACCCAAATATAGCTGCAGCACTCCTCGTAAATATACTTAACAATACTATTAACCAAAACACTACAATCGTCACTGTCCCGAATCGGAAAAGAATTCGGAAACCTTGGTTGACAGTTAGACTTCTCAGATGTTTAAGGAACAGGGACAAACTGCATCAAAAAGTAAGAAAATATCCTAATAATGAGATACTCGTCATCACCTATAAAAGATATAGAAACTACTGCACCTGGCTATTAAGAAAACTTAAAAAAGAACATGAACAAAATCAAATACAGGCTGCAGCTTATACCAGTAATAAAGCGCTCTGGCACACCATAAAACAAGTAACCAACTCGGCAAAGTAGGTTACTTGGGGTTGATCCCGCTTCAGATCTAATATCTCCGTTAAACCCCATGGATTCTGTTAATCAAATTAACCAGTTCTTTTCTTCCATTGGAAAGAACCTAGCAGAAAGCACAGTACTTATTCTCCCAACCTAACTTCATCTATTCCTTCTACACCATTCTCCTTTGCTCTCTTACCGACTGACGAAATTGAAGTCCAAAACTGTATCCTGAATTTGAAAATATCTCTGAAACTTTTATAAAACGGTACATTCACATATTGCTTACTCCCCTAACATACCTATTCAACCTTATCTTTTCTTCTGGCACTTTCCCCTCTGATTTTAAACTAGCTGAAGTGATTCCTGTTTATAAGAGTGGTGATAGAGACTGTGTCAATAATTATAGACCGATCTCCATGCTTTCGACTTTGGCTAAAATAACAGAGAAGCTTCTAAATAAGCGTCTAATGAACTACCTTGAAACTCATGAACTTCTCTTAAACTGCCAGTTTGGCTTTACAGCCGGTATTTCAACAAATGATGCTGTCTACGAGCTTACTGACTTCATTTTCTCAAAACTTGACAGCAAAAAGAAAGTGATAGCAATATTTTTGGATGTTGCTAAAGCTTTTAACACGGTCTTTGTCCCGCTGCTTGTGAACAAACTAGAAAAACTAGGGTTACGTGACATCCAACTTAATTTATTCAAAGACTACCTAACCAACAGGCAACAAAGAGTTAAGGTGGGTGAATTTATTAGTAAAGACTTGCCTATAAACTACGGTGTCCCACAGAGAAGTGTGCTGGGCCCAACACTCTTTCTTGCCTTTATCAATGACCTTTGCAACCTCTCTTTACAGAATGGTAAGATCGTGACCTTCGCTGACGACACTGCTCTTATCTTTTTCGGAGATGATTGGGATCAAGTCTATGCCTATGCATAGTCTGGTTTTAACACTGTCACCTCCTGGCTCTCTGAAAATTCCCTAACCCTTATTGTGGCAAAAACTAAATTCATACCATTCTCTATGAATAACACTCCTTTCCCCGCTCCGGTCGGGTAGGTACGGGATTCCTAGGAGTTATAATAGATAACAAACTTTCCTTTAATCACCACATAGATTTCTTAGCCTCAAGAACTCGCGCACCTTTTTTTCTTTTCAAAACCTTGCGACAAAAGCCTTATCCAAAAAGTATACCTTGCCTTATGCCAATCCATTTTGAGCCACTGTATCACTATCTGGGGTGGTACGTATGAAACCAGACTCCTGAAACTCGAACGAGCTCAAAGAGCGGTGTTGAAAGTGAGCCGCTTTCTGCCATTTCTCTACCCCACCAAGGATCTTTATTCTCAGTGTGATGTCCTTACTGTAAGATAGCTGTTTGTGTTTTACACGGTGCTAAAACAGCATTTTTAAATCTTATATGACCCACTGTCGATAGCTCACAAGCGTCTCAAGCACAAGGTCTGTCATCATAGTGTCAAATTTTCTACAGAGTTTTCAAAACGTTTTTATCGGTTTTTAGGAGTTCATCTATATTACCAAATAAACAGTAAAACTACTACCTATATACCATTTGACAAGGTTCAATTGTAAATGCACTGTGTCTACCTTACTGAAATCCCTAAGTTATGATGAGACGGAAGACTTGCTTGTGTCCTACATTCACACGCATGGTGCTCACAATCACATACATATATATACACACACACACACACACACACACACACACATACACACACACAATCACACTCTTACAAGCACACACACACACTAAACCTTTCTTCTTCTTCTTTTATGCACTCGCACTATTTCTTCACAATCAATGCTCCTGTCTTAATTCTAAGCAGTACCTGTCTTGTACACTTGGTCCGGAGTCGGAGAGGCTGGTAATCCGTCATACAGGTTTTCCTAGTACGGATACCAGTCTCTCACATAGATATCTTAAGTAAATGTACACTAAGATTAAGTTAACTGTTATGACTATTTGTGTGAGAGAAAAAATAAAGATATATTATTATATTATTATTATTATTATCTATGACCCTGGTAACACCATCAGGTCCAGGAAAGAGTTGGTGAACGCGTCCCAGACGCCATTTCAATGGAGGCAGGTTTGGGTCTTTAATGACGACCATATCTCCTTCCTGAAGTCCCCTTTGATCAGTCTTTCATTTTCTTCGCTGCTGTAGCTCACCCAGGTACTCGTGACGCCAGCGTTCCCAAAAGTGCTGACGTAGCTGCTCAATCCTCTCAAATCTGTCGAGTCTGTTGAGGTTGACGTCTAGAAAGGTTTGCGAAGGCAGCGATGTTAGTGGTCTGCCAATTAATAAGTGGCCTGGGGTTAAGGAATTCAGGTCATTAGGGTCAGATGAGAGAGGAGTTAGTGGTCTGGAATTGAGGATGGCCTGAATTTGCGTAAATGAAGTCGACAACTCCTCAAAAGTTACGTGTTGATTTCCTAGTATCCTAGCCATATGGAACTTCGCAGACTTGACGCCTGCTTCCCAAAAACCACTGAAGTGGGGGGCGTAAGCGGGTGAAAACTTAAATTTTATGCCTTCGCTGGCAGCAAACGACTGAATACTCTCATTGTTCGACTTTAAGAAAGTGTTAATTTCGTTGTTCGCACCGACAAAATTTGTGCCGTTAAAGCTATACAACTTGCTTGGTTTCCCTCTGCGGGAGATAAAACACCGTAAACATAGAATAAATATATCCGAACTTAAATCACTCGTGACTTCTAAGTGCAACGCTTTGATTGCAAGGCAGACGAAAAGGCATAAGTAACACTTTGTGATTCGACAGCCTCGACCCTAAATGCAAGCGGCATATGCGTCTTATGATGCATCAGAGAATGCATGCATTTCTATCCTTATTGGATTTTCAATAAGTACATAACGTGGCACCTGAATAGCAGATAGCTTGCTCAAGCTTAATACAAAATTATTCAATTTTTGTTCGATTTCGTTTAGGATTGAGTCATCCCAGCCAAGTTTGGTGAGCCAAAGCTTTTGTAAGATTATTTTACTAGTAATCGTGAATAAACTAATCAGACCCAAGGGATCAAATAGCTTTGCGGAGCTTGATAAAATGGTTCATTTTGTAACCTTTTTAGGGGGTACAAACTGAATGGGGAATTCAAAAATATCTATGTATATGTATCCGCTAGTTGATTTGTACGTTTGATGTTTCAGCCGCTGCCCCTCTATCTTTCAAACTATTATATACAGCATGTCCAAATTTTCAGGAAATACGTATTATGATAGTAACTATCGTAAAATAGCATAAAAAAACTTAAAAACTTAAACCACAGTGGGGTCCCCATACAACAAACGTCCAAAATATCGCATTTTTTTACCAACTTTTGTTACTGCTCTTTTTCAAAAACTATATAATGTATACATTCCAAAATTAATACATATTAAAAACAATCTTTATATTAACTACAAAGTTGATGTAAAATTGTCAAGAGTGAGTCGGACTCAAGTTAACGGTATTTAAACGGAAACGGGCACACGAACTGTTTTTGTGACATTTACCTGGTTATTTGTCATAGAATTACTGTGAAATATAATAAAACGAAAACATGTACGTCTTACGCACGTATACTAATATTTTTGAGTCATAGTGTAAATAATAACAGTAATTCTACGACAAATAACCAGGTAAATGTCACAAAAACAGTTCGAGTGCGAGCTTCTGTTTAAATATCTTTAGCATAAGTCTGACACACTCTTGACTGTATTTCATCTTTTTGTAAATTAAAATAAATTATGTTTTAAATGTGTACCGAGTTTGAAATGTATGCATTGCATATTTTTTGAAATAGAGCAGTAACAAAAGTTATTAAAAAATGCGATATTTTGGACGTTTGTCGTATGGGAACCCCACTGTGGCTTAGGTTTTTAACTTTTTAAATTATATTTCACGATAGTTATCATCATAACCCTATACTTGGTAATGTGCACTGAAATGCACATAGTTCTAAAAAAAAATGTACCGGAAAAAAAGGCAATTTTTTTGGGTTGTTTTTGGCAACATTTTGTAGGAAAATATTTTATTGATTTGCAAAAAAATCTACCAACTTTATTTGGCAACTCAAGCTGTCAGTGTGTCGCATGATGGCGAAACGTGCGCAGGCGTCCACGCAGCACAATGTAAAAATCGATTTTTATCCTATTCTTTAATGTATAAAACCTATGTATGTGTGTATTATATTATTCTTGAATATATACGTGTTTTATATTTACTAGTATTTTGTAGTGATGCACATGATTTTCAATCGTAACACATGTATATTTATTGATGTGTCTACAAATGCACATTGCCAACTCACTCGCAAATCGACCTTCTATTTACTGTGTGCATTTAGATACACATTGCCAGATTACCAGTTTTTTTTCTTTGATTTAATCATAACTATCGACAGAAAGATTAATATTATGTACTAGTTATTGACTTCGACTTCGTCCACGTGGATCATAAAATAATAATAATAGATTGAATTTTATTATTTAAATAGATCATTTATATATACAACCAAGAGCAACTCACGTTTTATAGTTAAGGTGCCTAGACATGTGCACCGAACTAGAAAATGCCGGCGGCGGCGAACTGGCAAAAATTTGGCGGCGGCGGGCGGCGCACCGGCGTGGGAGAGTGCTCTTAAATTTTTATCACCAAATATAAATATTCGAACGGAGGATGACCTTGATCGCATTTTTGCTATGCGACGTAACACTAACCATTTATAATTTACTTGCATTTTTTGATTTCTTACTTCAATGTGTGATCGTTACTCATTTATTGACCCAAAATAGATTTAAATTTCTTAATTTATTATTAATTACATACACTATGTATTTGCTGCTTGTTAATTACATAAATTGTAAAAATCAATGCACTTTTCATATGTTTAAATTGTTAAATCTCTTTCAAGTTTTTGTAGAATCATACCTACCTTGTGTGGGTCACGGTTATTTTAGTTCAAGTAAAACAATATCGAAATCGGTATCTAATGTCTGTATTGTAGTGAGTCAACGGTTTAGTAAAGGAGCAAATGATGGATTTCCCGCTCAAATTAAAAGCGTTTTTCACACATTTTTAATATTATTTGGTAATTATATTTTATACTACAACCGCACGATCGTTTTTAATTATACAATATATTATTTTCTATTTACTATAGATAATCACGAGAAGTTATTACATATTGCTTTTAATACAATAATTGGTATGTACAAATTAACATATATTTTAATAAATCTACATCCACATATTTGTTACACTTTCACATTGTATAATTACAACACTTTAAACACACATTTACACATTTTGACATTTTACAATAAACTACATGCTATTATCTGTTCATTGATTGCAGTCTGGGAAAAATACTGTTTTCTGTTTTTATGTCTTGGTACCTTACACTCTTTTGAAAAAAACTTGCCTACTAATAAAATAGTTAAAAATGGTTAAAACTAAGTTTTTGAAAATTGGTTTATATAATGCTGGCTCTTTAGGTACTAAGCATGAAGACTTTCAAGTAGCTGTATTGCGAGAATTACCAGACATACTTGCTATCAATGAGACGTGGTTGCGGGAGGGAGAGGAGGGGCGCGCGCCGATCGTGCCCGGCTATAGACTGCGTCACACCCCGCGACCCACCAACAGCTCGCGAACAAGAGGCGGAGGGGTCGGGTTTTACGTGAGACGAGGTGTCCACGCGAAGGCGCAGGCGCATCCACCTTGTTCTTCTAATGTTGAGCAAATGTGGTTATCACTTGTAACAAATTCGACGCGGGTCATCGTTGGTACCGCTTACCGTCCCAATTGGGTGAATGTGGACGAATTTTTCGATGCACTAACTCAGTCGATTGTCTCCTTTGCAACTTATGAATATATAGTACTTTTAGGAGATTTTAATATCAATATGCTTAATGTTAACGATTGTAACACTAAACATTGTCTTAATTTTTTAAATTGCATAAACCTTAAGAATTTCGTAACGGAACCTACGCATTTCACATCAACTAGTGAATCTTTGATTGATTTAGTATGTACTGATTCCAATGTGCTACGTATCAATGTGAATCGCATGCCAGAACTGGTAGGACATGCCATGATCATGACAGAATTAAAAATTAAAAAGACGAAAGAATTACCTAGAGTTATATCCTATAGACCTATTAAAAATATTGATATCGACCAGTTTAATAAGGATCTTGAAATTATTGATTGGGAAAAAATTTTAGAATTACAACAAATCGACACTATGGTGGAAATGTTTAATAACTTTGTGATTGAGCTATTTGACAAGCATGCACCTATTAAGTGTATTACAATTAGAGATCGACAACTTCCATGGTTTACTGATAACGTAAAATACATAATGCAATTACGAGACGATGCCCATAAAAAGTATCGCAAAACTAAGAGGGAAGTTTTCAAGGATCAATACATAACTCTAAAAAAACTTGCTATATCTAGTATATTTAATGAGCGTAAAGCATATTTTAAACAGCACATCAAGTCAAACATAAAAAATCCCAAGCTTTTATGGAAACATTTAAAAGAAACTGCTTTGACTTTTTCTAATAAACCAGAACTTCCTGATTGCTTTGATAATGCTGATAACATAAATAATCATTTCCTTGATATACCTGGTGATAACAATATTAACATTTCAGACCTAACTTTCTTTGAGTATCATAGGCACGGATCGGCTATTTTAAATCTAGAGACAGTCAATGAAACTACTGTTGGTAAATATATACAAAACATCAAAACAAATGCAAAAGGTAGTGACTTGATTAATCTAGACATGATAATACTTACTTTACCTCGTACTTTGTCAGTTATCACCGGAATTATTAATAGATCAATTATTACTTCAGTGTTCCCATCTGCTTGGAAAATAGCTATAGTACGCCCTCTTCCTAAGAAAAACAGTCCTTCTGAGGTAAAAGATCTCAGACCAATAAGCATATTGCCATGCCTATCGAAGATATTAGAAAAGGTGGTCAGCCAGCAGGTATACCGCTTTTGCGAGAGTAACAATATATTTCCGTTGTTTCAATCTGGTTTCCGCAAACACCACAGTACTGCTTCTGCACTTCTTGATGTCGTAGACAATCTTCTTTCTTTTCGAGATGCTGGTGAGCCTTCTTTGCTTGCTCTACTTGATTTTTCGCGAGCGTTTGACTCCATCAATATTCCCATTTTGCTATCAAAAATGTCATTTTATGGTTTTGACGTAAAAACAGTAAATTGGTTCAATAGCTATCTCTATGGACGCTCGCAAAGAGTCGAGATTCATAAATCGGATGGGACTTGCATTCAGTCATCTCTCAAAAATGTAGAAAGGGGTGTCCCACAAGGATCTATCCTTGGCCCCCTCCTTTTCATCATATATAGTGCAGATATCGTTAATAGCATGACTGAGTGCAAGTTTCATCTTTATGCAGATGATGTGCAGTTGTACACTCCAGTAAAAATGTCTGAAAAGGAAGTGTCAGTAGAAAATCTAAATAAAGACTTAAACCGCATTGCAGTATGGTCAAAAAGAAACTGTTTGGTTCTTAATCCTTGTAAATCTAAGTACATGATTCTTGGTTCAGCTAGGCAGATTGAATCAATGGAAAATGCCAACATCAGTGTTTGTATAGACAACACTTCGATTGATCGCGTCTCTGAGGCTCGTAACTTAGGTATCTTAATGGACAGTGACCTTCGTTTCGAAAGTCACGTTTTGGAACTCGTCCGCGGTTGCTTTTATCGCCTTAAAGTCCTTTACAGGATTCGACCTTTTATTGGTCAAGATATAAGAATATTGCTATGTGATAGCCTTGTACTGTCAAAGCTTAATTATTGCATCACGGTATATGGGGCATGTCTAAAGAGGAGTTCTCAGCGTTTGATACAACGCGTTCAAAATTCGTGTGCACGTTTCTGCTTCCATATTCCTCCTCGCACCCACGTCACTCCTTACCTTAATAAAGCGGGTTTATTAAAAATGGAAGCCCGCCAAAAGTTGTATTTCTGTTCTTTATTATTTGATATACTCAAAACTAAGACACCAACATTTCTATTTAATAAACTGTCATGGTCAACTTCCGTACGTCTTAATAAGACTCGTGCGTCATCAAATATTATTAATGTTCCTCGACATCACACAGCCGCTTTCAGGGGGAGTTTCAGATACCTCTCAAGTAAATGTTGGAATAATATTCCACCTCCAATACGCAAAATGAAAACCAAAATTAAATTCAAAACTGAATTAAGTAGACATCTTTTACAGGTTCAGAAAAATGATCCGCAATGCTTGGCAGTGTCTGCCTCCCTCTGAAATAAAATAAACTGGAAGGTTTTATTGTTTTATTTTTAATTATATATTATTTTTCATCTGAATATTATTTATTATTAAAATGTAAAATTATAAATACTCACAAAAGTAGTTTGAATTTTTTGAAAACGTCTTTCTAGCGTCTTGATCTCAATCTTAATGAAATTGTTTCTTATATTCATCGCCTAAATCTTGTTATTGTCGTATTTTAATTAAATACCTACCTTAACAAATAAATAAACTACACAGCTTGTACAATGGCGCGCTCGCTCGCCGCTTTGGCGCTGTCAGAATAACAGCGTTGCAGGCTGGCAACAGTAACCTGAACCTAGTCTGTAACATCATGCTGAGGCAGTGCCATTTCGGTGTCCACACATTGCACACACTGGTCCGCAAAAGTGAACATTTATGTTTTTTAGTTTTTAAGTTTTAGTTTCTTTTATATAAGTTTTTTAGTTTAAGTTTCACTTTATCTTGTCTTGCCTGATTTAATGTGTGATCACCGAATAAATGATATTCTATTCTATTCTATTCTATTCTATATGGGCATTGTTGCAAAATGAAACAACATTCCATACATTTAGTCAACATTTGAAAGATTCTTATTTCGAGAGATTCTTCTTTTGACAAATTCTACTCCGTTGCTGCTTCCAATGATCATCATGGCTTAAGCAAGCTCACCCAGAAAATACCTATTCACTCGAACTTTAAAGAGGCCCGGGTTATATAAGCTCGGAAATTTAAACGCAGGCAGGGACTTCCATTCCTTGGCAGTGCGCAATATAAAAGATTATTGAGTGTTAGCTCGACGCTGCACACCCGGGTACTGCCTTTATGAACATGAAGCCAAAGGTCATCTGGTGCTGGTGGACCCTGACCCCAAGTCAAAGACGCGGACTTAAAAAATTTCAAAACCGCACTTTAACACACGCGCCTAACTTCGAAGCTACGGGTGTCTTCAGCGTCGTTGCTCGAAGTCCATGTGACATGAAAACAAATAAAACAGATCAGAACACAATAACAAAAATCTGAAAACAGAGCATTAGTGAAACTGGAATAACATTCATATGTATGTGCATATTACTTACATTGCACCTATACATGCATTCCCATAATGCCCCATATTACCATAATGTCCTTATTACATTACCATAACGTCCCTTTATTACCGAAACGTCCTTGTACCATAATGCCCTTATCACAGTATGCCCAAAAGATATAACATGTGAGTGCACAAAATTGCATAGACCTCTCCCTCACATGCATATTTTGTCGGAGTGCCCATGTTATGGCCTCAGAGGCGGAGGACCACTGAGTATGAGGGCCAACATAAACCCTCCTCCCCTCCTTAATTGGAAAAAGGGAGTTTTTCCCATGCGGACCTCGCTGTAAAGAAAATTAATGAAAAGAGGCCAATAACAAAGGAGAGCCATTGAGAGGGGACATAAACCATGTCACTCTCCCCTTTCCATGGTCCTTCCATTGAAACTCCTGCACCTGATATGTAGCACTCCGTACAAATAAGGGCTTGAAACTCGCGGCGTAGCACCAGCGTCTTGATATGGCTTATAAACTTGCTGTTGCACGGCGCGGGCCTCAGCTAACGATGGAAGAGGTTGGGATGCTCAGCTTCGGACGCCCATCATATTCGCCAACACAAGCGAAGGCAGAACCGAGCCGGAGACTTCCCGCATTCTTCCATTCACAAATCTTCGTTGTCTTCATTTCACTACGAACAGAACACACAAACTTTAATATTATCACATTTAAAAAAACTAAATAACAGCCCAGGGATGTTTTTTATTAACATTACCTGCTAAAAATGATAGTTTTTAATAAAACTTAGAAAAAATTATACAAAGAAAATTTTTGCTATGACATGACAGTGACATGACTGACGTATAGAATGCCATCAACAAACAACCATTCTTTTTTTTTTTTTAATTTAGGCAAAGGTAAATTAATTGGCATTGGCGTACACCGCCCCTTTTATGCCAGAAAGATTGATGAATGAATCAATCACAAACCCCAATGAAAAAAGAAAAACATTACCATAAACCGAAATCTGGAGTCTGTGACATCTTTCTTTATCACAACAAAACTTACATATCATAATATTAATCAAGATCTGAAACATAAAAGCATATTAACACAATATAATGGAAAAAATTCTACACAACGCAGAACAAAAACATGAAGAAAAAACATGCGTCATTGTCTCAAGATCAATCGTTTCATCCGATTAGGATGGACCACAAATTGAAGTGCCGATGAGAATCTCTTCACCACATAAGAATATCTTGAAATTCTTCTAACGACACGAAAAGGACCCTGGAAGAACCGCATTAATTTGACAGATCTTCCTGTAACTCTCCTTGGTACAAAAATTAATACTTTGTCCCCTTCATTAAATAAAATTGGTTTAATCCTTTTGTTGTAGTTCCTTATTTGCCTCACTTGTGCCTTCTTTATATTATTTACAGCTTTACGAACAAGCATCTTAGAGAATTCTTGCCTTTGAGACATATTTCCCAACAATCCAGTGCAATTTATATTCAAAGTTCTTTCTTCTTGCGTAGAATCTTCTCTTGCATGTAATAAGAGATAGGGTGACATGCCAGTGGAGCTCTGCTTGAGCTTCAAATTGGGTTAGAAACTCTTCAATCGAGTCGTTTGTGCCCGTATACTTGGTCGACACATCCATATTAAAATAGGTTAATTTTTAATTAATAAAATAAAAATTTTAGGTTTACTTAGCTTGTAATCCTGGGATCATTAAGCGCCTGACACCATTTGCAAGGTGTCTTTTAGGGGGGCGTTAATAAAACAGCTGGATTCTTCGTTATTCTTGATTATAATTAACAACAGTAATTTCTTCGTTATATAATCATTTACTTCATTTATAAAATCACAACTGTAAAACAGACACCTGCTTAAAAAGTGCTATTGCACGCCTATCCTCGAGTACAATAACTCCGCGAGCTAAACACCATTAATCCGCAAAGATCAAATACTCAATACGCCACGATCAAACAATGAATGGCGCAAGGCCAGATCTTCAATCATTTTGAATCTTGACATCGAATACCATTTCAAACCTTTGAAATTGATATTCGAATTATCTTCTTCAAAATGATCGAATGAGAAAGAAGTTGCGTTATGCCCGATCCTCCGTGAAGGTCTGCATACCACAGTACAGTTCTGCAGCTGCCGACAGTTTGTAGTTGGACTTCTCGTAGCAAATAACCATTTCCATGTATTCTTGATTGGAATACGCGTAAGACATTATTATAACTATCGTGACACGGCGCGTTAAAGATTAGTAACAGGGGCTATTGTCCGGAACGAATGCGGCGCACGAGACTGCTCGGATCGGTGGGTCGGAGTGAGTGCGGCGCGGCGCGGCGGCGCGCGGGTGGCCGGCTGTGACTCTCTTTGTTTATACCGAATGCCGCGCGACGGCGCGCTTTGACGTATTTTTCATTGATAATTGGACGACTTTTTGTGATAGAGAACCATTCCTTTATCTTTTAATGGAAAATTCATTTTTTTTTTACTTAATTTAATGTTAAGATAATTAATTTTTATGTTGTTTTTTGGAATACTATTAACCTGAACAATAACGTCTTAGTAGGAAAGTCACTACTAAATTAGGACCTTATATATAAAATTTAAGGTCCTGATTCACTGACTCATCAACGCCCAGCCCAAACCCTTAAACCTAGAAAGCTAAAATTTGGCAAAAAGGTGTATTTTATGACGTAGACAAGCATTAAGAAAGGATTTTTCAAAATTCAACCCCTAAGGGGGTGACATTGGCGATCCAAGTTTGTATGGAGAAAACAATTTATTTTGACATTTTGACTCGGAACTTCGTCAAGATATTACCTTAAAGCAAATAAACGGACACGTGTTTCACGATTTGTCGAAAATCATCCCCTAAGGGGTAAAGAATAGGGTGACTAAAAGAGTTCCTTGCGCGAGCGAAGCCACGGGAAAAAGCTAATTACTTCTAAAATTGATTCAATTTGCGACAAGAAACAAGCCCACCCAACCACATTAATATTAAAAAGATATTTCTTTTGACTCTGTATTCGTTACCTTTTATTGAAATAAAAATCTTACAATTATATTATTTATATAGGGGGGATTTCATTGGTTAGTCAAGGGGTTCGATGTCATCTGGAAACTTTGACAGGGATTCGTGGAGCCAAAAGATTGAGAATCCCTGGTTTAGTGTAAATAATAGAAAGTCCGTGAGAAAGAATGTAAGTGCCTATTAGATTTCTTCCATTTCCCTGGTATTCCATCAACAGAACCGAACTTCAAACACATCAGTAAGTAGGTACTTAGCACATTAAATGTTACTTCTTACGTTCAGACATGATGGGGTTGACATGTCTAAAAAGACAAAAATCCCAAAAAAAGTAAATAAAAAAAAATGTTACTTCTTTATTTTTAAATTTTTGAAGTCAGGGGTTTTTGTTGTTAGTTTTCTACTTATTTGCAAAATTTTGAAAATTTTTGTTGCCTTAATATTGACCGGAGATATAAGGTACCACTATGCAAAATTTCATTTAAATCGGTCAAACAGTTTTGGAGATTAGCCCGTACAAACAGACGAATAGATAGAGAAACAAAAAAAAATAATCGGGATTTGTTTTATTTTAGCTTTTCTTTCCATGTACAGAAATTCGACCTCTACACTTTTTTTTTGTGGGGGGATTTTTTTTTTCATAAACGTAGACACCACTTGGGCGCACCCCCCGAGCGCTACTGGCACCCCTCGCGTTCCCATTGAAAAAATAAAAAAAAAAATTTTATATATGTGTTCTTTGAGTGATACTGGTTCAGGATTTTGAATATAGCTAGGAGGTTCTTTTTCACCCAGTATTAGGTAAATCTCTTTCAACCTCTCTACTCGGGTGGTTAATCAGTCCATGAAACTGAACAACTTCCCCAAGGAACATAGGTCAAAAAACGAAAATAAATTTTTGGTCTCCCATACAAAATGCGCTATATGCTGATTAAGTTTGTATGGGGATTCAACCCTGTAGGTAAAATATGTAGATTATCAAAATGTTACGTCAAAATGTTAATGTGGTGGTCGTGGTCGATGCGCAGGTAGGGTCGAGCAGGGAAGTAGTGAAACGCCGAGTGCCGTTGGATGAATGCTAATGCATGTTCGAATGAGCGAGTGAGGTACTTAGCAGTGATATAAATGTATGTGCGATTTGATTTGCGTTAAATAGTATGCAGCTATGTATGCAGGCATATTATTTAGGTATAAAATTGTATCTATTCGCTAATTGCTAAGTCGGTGCGTACCGAACAGGTGGTTTCGAAACTCTGCCTGAGCGAGTTTGTATGCCTGTACTCGTTGTAGTCGTAGTCGTCTTGTCTTCGTTAGCTTTTTCGTTGAGTACGTAGGCTGGTTTCAGCCTATCGATCGATATGACCGTTGTTCGTAGCGGTAGTTGGATTTTAAAATACTTCTCTTTTTTCTCGAGTACTTCGTATGGTCCGTCGTACGGTGACGTCAGTGGTTTTTTTACTGTGTCATTTTTTATAAAAACATGAGAACATGTCCGTAGATCTTTATGAACAAAAGCATTGTGGTTCGTTTTATTTTCGTAAATAGGCGACATGTTCGCCATTGCGGTGACTAACTCTTTCACATAGTCGGCGTCGTTCGTGACTGGTTCCGTAGGTAGAATAAAATCGGACGGAATCCTGAGTTGCGTTCCGTAAGTGAGTAGGCAGGGACTCATTTTGCTATCTCTGCGTAATGTAGTCCTTAAGCCTAGTAACACAGTATGTATGTCGCTAGACCAATTGATCGTGTTACCCCTAGCCATTAATGCTGCTTTTAGGGTTCTATGCAGGCGTTCGACTTGGCCATTCGCTTGAGGGTGATAAGGCGTTGTCCTTATGCCTTGTATACCGAATCGTTTCAGTAGGCAGTTGAAAAGATGCGATTCGAACTGACGTCCCTGGTCAGTTGTAATGCGTAGCGTATATCCGAATCTCGTGATCCAGGTCTCGTATAGTACCTTTGCTACAGTTTCGGCGGTAATGTCGCGTACTGGAACTGCTTCTAGCCACTTGGTGAAGCGATCAATCATGGTAATGACGTACTTATTGTCACCTGATTGTGGCAGTGGTCCTACTATGTCGATGTGTATGTGTTCGAAACGTTGAGAGGGTGGAAAAACTTGGTGTGCTGACTTAGTATGTCGATTGACCTTTGACTTTTGACAGTCGATGCAACTTCGTGTCCACGTCCCTATATCTTTATTCATGCTTGGCCAAAAATACTTTGACGACACCTGTTTTCGCGTCGTACGAATACCCGAGTGACATAATTCGTGTTGTGCTTTGTATGCTTCGTAACGATATGTCGGCGGTAGGTAAAGGCGAGGTGTACCCGTTGACATTTCGCATGCTACTGTTTGCTTTGTGCCTGGTAAGGCAATCTGTGAGAAACGTAAATTCGGTTTTTTCGTTAAGCGTTCGAGTTCTACACAGTTTTTTTGATCGACGGGTAGATTTGCAAAATCTATAGTTGTCGGGTAGGAAATAGCTTCGATGCGTGACAACCAGTCGGCAACCGTATTTTGGTTGCCCTGCAGGTATATGATGTCTGAGCAGAACTGGCTGATAAAACTTAACTGTCATTCCCTTCGTGGAGTGTCGTTTTCGCTAGGAAGTTTCGTGAGCGCATTTACTAACGGTTTATGGTCTGTATAGACGATGACGTCATTTCCTTAGATAAGTCGTCGAAATCGTTTCACGGCCGCGTATATCGCTAATAACTCGCGATCATATACACTGTACCGTCGTTGTGTGTCGCTGATCGTTTTAGAGAAAAATGATAGGGGTTTCCACTCGCTGCCTATCCTCTGTTGTAGTACCGCGCCTATGCCGCGATCTAACGCGTCTGACATAATACATAACGGTGCGCCCGGAACAGGGTGTGAGATCATCGTAGCTTTTAAGATGCTTTGCCGGCAATCTTCAAATGCTTTTTCGGCCTCAGGTGTCCATTTGATGGGCGTCTTGTCGTTTTTTTTCGAGTTATGTAAGTACTTATTCAGATCGTGCTGTAATTGTGCTTGTTGCGGTAGGCAATCGCGATAAAAATTTATCATACCCAGAAATCTACGCAATTCTTGAACATTCGCCGGTTTTTTGTAATTAGAGATAATTTCGACTTTTTCTGCAGTCGACGCTATTCCTTCGCTTGTAACTTTATACCCAAGAAAGTTGATTTCGTGTTGGCCGAATTCGCACTTAGTTACGTTTAGCGCCAACCCGTATTCGTTTAATCGCGATAAAACTTGTTCAAGTACTTTCCGGTGTTCCTCTTCGTTCCTAGAAAAGCAAAGTATGTCGTCTACAAATGGAAACGCACCTTCTATTCCTCGTAAGACTTCGTGCATAAATCGTTGAAAAGTCTGACTTGAATTTCGTAGTCCGAATGGCATGCATCTAAATTCAAAAAGACCAAACGGTGTAATTATTGCTGTTTTCTCTGGATTTGCCATAGGTATCCAATAGTAGGCGCTCTTAAGGTCGAGTTTCGAGAATACCGTCATTCCGTGTAGTTTATACGTGAAATCCATGACACGCGGTATAGGGTAGCGATCCGGTAGTGTCACTGAATTTAATCGGCGGTAATCGCCACACACGCGCATCGAGCCGTCCTTTTTCTTGACTACGTGAAGTGGACTGGCCCAAGGGCTCTTAGAGGGTTGGCAGATACCCATCTCCATCATCTTGGCGAACTCCTCTTTTGCGGCTTTATACTTATCGGGTGGTAGTGGTCTCGCCTTGGAGAATAATGGTGGGCCTGTGGTTTCGATATGGTGTACCACCTCGTGTTTCGAAGGTTCTTTGAATGACATGGGTCGTAACGCGTCTGGATACCTCTTAAGTAAGTCGTAGTACGCATGGCTTTCGGTGACGGTGTGTACTGCCTGTTGGTCCGTCTTCACAGTTACCGTACTTACTGATAGATCTGTGACACGGTCGATGAGTTTTTTATTATGTAGATCTATTAATAGCTTGAAATGTTTAAGGAAATCGGCTCCTATGATTGACATTTTTACGTCGACTATGATGAATGTCCAGCGAAAGTTTCTACGTAATCCTAGATTTAGACATATTGATTTTTCGCCGTACGTACTTATAGGCGTTCCGTTCGCGGCATATAGCTTGTACGCGGCTTCTGAACATTTTTTTACCTTTCGCTGTGCGGCTAAGACAGATATCTCCGCACCGGTGTCGATAAGAAACCTCTCGCCTGACTGTTTGTCTACTATACATAAGCGGCTATTTTTGCTGACATCGACTCCCGCCACCGTCGATGTCGCATCTAGTTTTCCGGTTTTTTGTTCCCAACGCTACACGGAGACGTACATTTTTTTGCTTTCTCGCCATAGGACTCGTGATACCAACATTTTGTCGTGGTCGGCGCGCCGTGGGTCGCATCCCGGGTCGCTCTCTGCCGAGAGCGCATGCGGGAGCGAGACCGATTGATGTCACGCCGTCGTGAGTTGGAGCGAGAGCGATAGCGCTGGCTACTTGTTTGCATTTCTTCGACCTTGCGAGTGAGTTCAGCTATTTGTTTTGCTAATGAGTCTTGCGTAACCTGTTTTTGCTCGATTGAAGCTAATGTCGAAGTACTTGTGTATTCTAGCATCTTGTCAGCCATTTCCGCGAGTTCGTTAAGCGATGATTCTCGATTAACTGACAGCACCGCGCGAGCCTGCGCGGGTAGCTGTTTCATCCATTCAATTTTAATACCCTCTTCGGTAATTAAATCGGAGCCTAGTTCGCGCATCTGTCGTAATAACTGCGATGGCTTTTGATCGCCTAATTCTAAACCACTAACGAGCTGTTGAAAGTTCTGGACGGATGACTTTTCGTACACAGATATCAACCGTTCCTTCAATGCTGTATATTTACCTTTTTCGGGCTGCTTTTTAAGAATATCGCTAACATGGCGCAGTTCGTCAGTTTTGAGCTTTTACCTATATTTTTGTTGGTCGGAAGTCTTGAGCGGTTCGACTATAGCTTCAAATTGTACGAGCCATACGCTCGGCATTTCTTGCCAGAATGCGGTAAGCTTAGACTGTACAGACAGCGCACTCATGTCTATACCTGCGAACGGCGGACTGTCATTAGCCATTCTCACGCGTTCCTACTTAGCAATCCCTACCTATACAATTTAGTGTGTACCTACAATGTGCGTGCTTACAATGTCGGTCGTAGCGGGCAGTCTGACGGGCTTGTCTGACGGGCTTGTTCGATGTCTCATAGGTTCTAGTCCCTCGATGGGTAGCCGCACCGTGCCGTGGGTGCTAACGCGGCTAGCGCGATCGGGAGCGATACTGTGCGGCAAGTTTGTACTTGTGAGCAAGCAGTACCGTCCACGAAGAGGCAACTAGTGAGCGAATAGCCCGGGGCCGAGGTCGTAGGCTACGAGATATGTGGATTCGTCGTGTTCTCGATGCGGAAGCGTCGTGGGTCACCAATGTGGCGGTCTATGCCTGCCCTGCTACGAATGTGGCGGTCGTGGTAGATGCGCAGGTAGGGTCGAGCAGGGAAGTAGTGAAACGCCGAGTGCCGTTGGATGAATGCTTGTTCACTTCCGATAGGTCCATTCCGATAGGTAAGCTTGCGATAAGTAGTGGTGCGCTCGTGCTAGCTTGGCTTCCTTATATGTGCCCATTTGTACGGTCATTTTGTGCTACCCGCCGGACAGAGTGTTAGGTGAGGATCTTCTGCCGTCCACCCGCCTCTTGATTTCCCAAGCCCGTCAGACTGCCCGCTACGACCGACATTGTAAGCACGCACATTGTAGGTACACACTAAATTGTATGTAGGGATTGCTAAGTAGGAACGCGTGAGAATGGCTAATGACAGTCCGCCGTTCGCTGGTATAGACATGAGTGCGCTGTCTGTACAGTCTAAGCTTACCGCATTCTGGCAAGAAATGCCGAGCGTATGGTTCGTACAATTTGAAGCTATAGTCGAATCGCTCAAGACTTCCGACGAACAAAAATATAGGTATGTCTTACAAAAGCTTAAAACTGACGAACTGCGCCATGTTAGCGATATTCTTAAAAAGCCGCCCGAAAAAGGTAAATATACAGCATTGAAGGAACGGTTGATGTCTGTGTACGAAAAGTCATCCGTCCAGAACTTTCAACAGCTCGTTAGTGGTTTAGAATTAGGCGATGGTGTGCTGACTTAGTATGTAAATGGGCATTCATCCAACGGCACTCGGCATTTCACTACTTCCTTGCTCGACCCTACCTGCGCATCTACCACGACCGCCACATTGGTGACCCCGACGTGATCATATACGCTGTACCCTACTACGCTATGCGCCATACGCCATACGCGCAACGCGCGCATTCACACTAGGCGCATCACCGAATCACAAGCACTAGATACTACTTGCCAGCCAAAGGCAGCAGTATACTTCACAACGAACACACATGTTACGAGAAATACGCAGCTGTTAGCAATCGACACTCATCGAGGCAAGGAGCGCACGACGACCGCATCGGCTGAAAGTCATCGACGTACTGCGAGCTCCAGCGACCGGCCCGGTGACGCTGCATTACGTCAGCACCCTCCCACCGTACACCGCTGCAAGCGCCTGCTCAACTCAACGCCGCGAACAACGCCTCAAGCGCACCAACTGAGTTTTAACTATGTATTATGGGTAAGGCGTCGCGGAAGGGGAAATATATTTTCTTTCACGAAAGTTGTTTTATTTCCCAGGGGGGGAGTATATGTAGGGTAGCTACATAAAATCGCCGCGGCCAAAGTATAAATACGGCCGGCGCATCTAATAAATGGGCATTCATCCAACGGCACTCGGCGTTTCACTACTTCCCTGCTCGACCCTACCTGTGCATCTACCACGACCGCCACAACGTTATAACTGCGGTTACAATCGCTTTAGAGCTTGTGTCCCGGTTTTCGGTTTTCTATTCAGAATAACATGTTTACTAAAAGTTGGTGCTGGTAACACCAAAAGAACTTTTTTCGAGCTTCAAGAAAGGTCTATAGGTAGATTTCACCATGTAAGTAGTTACTAAGCTATACCTGCATATACATAAAGGTATACTTACATCCCATCCCACGCCGTCGCTGAGCTTTTTCGCCCACAGTTTTAAAAATGTGTATCCTTTCGGAACCGGGATACGACGCTCACTGGTTTCATACTCCTCGTCCTTAAGTGAGTTATAAACGAATTCTTCTATCGAATCCTCTGTTTACATAATTGAAATCTTAGTAAATCAATTGAAAGTTATTAAACATTTCAAACAGGATGACTTTATAGTCATTACCTAAGTTCTTATAAAGGGGTTCGAAGACAAACATCTTGTGATTGTCCGGCATTTTGGATTTTGTCGCATGTGATGTTGCAGTCTGAAACCTAGTCAGATCGATAGAGGATGTTTAGGTGATTAAAAAGTATAGAGGATCATTTTGTCAGAAACAGATATTGTGGGCAAATGGTTAAGTAAAATAAAAAGGCCCACAAGTATTTGAAGACTATATTAATATTTCATTGGATACACTATGCTTGTGCGTCTGCGATAGGGACGTGACTGGTGTTGCCACCTCACAATTAAACATGTTTCATACATAATTAATAAATTAATAAAATTAAAAATAATTTTCAACCACGGAGAAAACTTAAGCCTTTACAATGGGCTATGTGCAAGATTTTTAAAATATTTTTTTTTTTTTATTTTAAGCAGATTTAAGGTCCATATTCAAATAAAAAATATAAAATCATAAATCATAAAACTTTATTTGCTTTGAAACATGGTTATAAAGTCTTACAAACATATCAAATAATTTTGAATATAGAAAAAAAACATTTGGTTACGATGTGTTGCTTACTACAGCATTCTACGGTTTAATTTCTTTGCCAAAGTAAAAAAAAAGACGTTTGACAGTTGGTTGACACATAACCTAACCGTTGTGTTTCTTTGAGTTGTTGGTTGTTGAGTTTGTTTCTGTTTCGTGGTTTTGATTATTTGGATATTTACTGACGATTTGGCTTTGCTACCTGGACTCTACTGTTTCCTTCTGTTTCGTGGTTTTTATTATTTGGATTGATATTTACTGACGACTTTGCTTTGCTTCCTGGACTTTCGAACTTTCGCAATACACTGGATTCTGACACTATGGATAACGCTCAGTTCGTTAAGAGCTGATTCTACCAACTTGCCTGATGTAACAACCAACCAAACTCGGAAATAAACAACCAAATACAAAATGAAATAGGTTATGTTTTTTTCTTAATTAACATGACAGCTTGGCAAAGAAATACGATTGCATAATGCCGTAATTAGGATTAGTTTACCGTACTGAGAATCTTTTATTTATTATATTTTTATTTGAAAAGATAGTTTTTTTAAATATTTTTAAAAGAAATGGGACCTTATTCCTTTATTTTAAATAAAAATTAAACGAAATTAAAAATATTTTTAAAATGTCATACATAGGCCATTATGTTTTTATTTTTTAACAATTAAGAAACAAGTTTTTATTCGTACCTTTTTAAAAACAATTTATCAAAACAAATACTCAACTATTTTCTTAAATGAGACTATTATAAACAAGTGGACTTGCCGTCTGAAATATTACAAGTTATCGGAGATTGTTCATACACTACTATTGCTTAAAAACTAATTAAAATGTTGAAAACTAGTTGGTATTTACTAATTATCTTACTAATTTATTGAATGTATAGCATAGACTTATAAGAACTGTGTAACAACTACGACATATAAACGTTATCAGAGGCTATGAATTGTGTACTAAGGATACTTAAATTAATTAAACTAACTATATACTTACTATATGCTTATATTGTCAGTAGCCAGTGTCGGAGTTTACTAGAAAAATACAAAATAATATGCTTTCCTTCAGAAAAATAAACCAACCTCAACCAATATACTCAACCTCATGACTTCTTATTTTTATAACCTTTACCTAAGTAGATACAGATGCAAACTCTGTGGTGCACACAATCTATACATATAATAAAACTGTAGAGGTCGAATTTCTGTACATAGAAAAAAAAATGCTAAAAACCGAGTCAGGGGGTTGTAAGAAGAGAATTAAAACAAATCCTGATTTTTAAAAAAAATTGTTTCTCTGTTTGTCTGTTTATCTGTTTGTCAGTTTGTACGGGCTAATCTCCGAAACTGTTGGACCGCTTTAAATGAAATTTTGGATGGTGGTACCTTATGTTCCCGGTCAACATTAAGGCTACATAAAATTTCGAAATTTAGCCAATATATATAAAACCAACAACAAAAAGCCCTAAAAAAATTCAAAGCTAGGTAATCTTCAACACATTTTACTCACATCAAAGAGATCAACGTATTTTTGACATACATGGGCTAAAATCATAGACGTGTTGTTTTTTAAATTTATCCCTTTCGGGAAAGGCAAAGGAATCTATGTGAAAACAGACTGGGCAAAGTACACTGAGACACTCAGTATATGGATACCCAATCTTACACAATACAGCACAAAGGAATAATTACAAACAGAGGCCTTACAACTACAAAAGGCGCTACAAGAAGCTTTTCAAGCTTCTTCTCCTCTAAAGGTAATCAAACATGGCAAAGGACAACCGTGATGGAACAAAACACTAGAAAAAGAACGTAAGAAAACACGGAAAGCACTTAAAACAGCTCTCAAACGTAACAACAATGAAAGCTGGAACGAGTATAGAAAAACAAGAAATAACTTTAAGCACAAATGCAGAGAGGAAAACCGGGCAGGATGGAGATCAATATAATAATTTTATAAGTAACAATATATTATAAAATAACGAATTACTCGGACACCTCTCACTTAGTCAAAGTACTAACAAGTAGCACTCACTGCAAACTTGGTAGCTTAAAGATAGAGGGGGCAAACATAACAGACTCAAATAAATACTAAAGATCGTGCTGCAAACACACTTCCCGGATACACCTGAAAACACATACCTGAAGAATACACACCTGAAGAAATGATCCTCAATGGCAACCCAAACTGGGAATTGACGAACGAGATCATGAATACAAAAAATATAGAATGGAGCATTTAATCGTTTGCACCATACGAGGCTGCACGACCTGATGACATCTTCCCTAAGATGTTGCAATGTGTAATCAGCTGTGATAGAGTCAAAGATACTATTTCTGCACTATTTAGGAGCAGCATAGCTACTGACTAAATACCAGAAAGCTGGAGAATGGTCAAAGCAGTTTTCATAACGAAACCAGGAAAAAAGTCTACCAAGAGGCTAAATCCTTTAGGTGCATAAGCCTTTCCTCCTTTCTGTTTAGACTATGGAGAAAGTAATAGACAAACACCTAAGACAAAGGATAGAGCTAAAATCTACTCCCCTTAAAAAGAATAAGCACGCATATAGAGTAAGCAAATCTACAGTAACTGCGCTGCACAATATGATAGGATTGAAAGAACAATAACCAACAAAGAACACACCCAGGATACTTCTTTGACGTGGAGGGGGCCTTTGAAAAGGCCTCAACTACGGTGATGAAAGAATCTCTCAATAGAAAAGGCATAGACAGACAAGTAGCATGTTGGATAGTGAAAATGGTAAAACATAGATCAATCACAGCAGAACTAGGGGGTGTCTCCCACAAAGTCAAAGCCAAAAGAGGCTTTCCACAAAGCGGATGCTTATCGCCGCTGATGCGGTGTCTACTATTGGACCCCTTAGTCAAGAAGATCTATAATATGCGGATATACATGCAAGCATACTCTGATGATGTAGTATTACTAGTATCTGGCAAAGTAATCAATGTGATGAGAGATATTATGGACAAGGGTATCAAAACTATTCTAGACTGGTGCAGAGACAGGAGATTGAATCTAAATCCAGCTAAAACATAAATACTCTTGTTAACAAAAATTAATAAAAACAGGAAGTTCAAACCCCTTACAATAGACGGTGTTGAATTAGAGATATCAAACGAAATAAGATAACTTGGAGTAACCATCGATAACTCTCTAAAATTCAACACTCATATAAAAGAACAATATGACAAAGCAAAAATTACACTCATGCAATGGAAAAGAGCCGTAGGCAAAACTTCTAATCTTCGCAGCCTAAACCGTTGAAAATAGTCTTCCAGACATTCATTTGTATTTTGCTTTAGATTCAACAATTTTCTTCGCAAATGTATTATTGAGATTATAATCTTCCATTGAAATATTCATGAATCCTCTCGCTCTCTCGTAGGTTGACTGGAAGAGATCCCCTTGTGGGATAAGTCCGCCTTTGTACCTTAAATTTATTTAATATTTATCTTTTTTGTTTTAAATGTATTTATTTTGTTTGATGTGCAATAAAGGATTTTACAATACAATACAATAAATATTCCCTTCAATGTTTCAATAATTTCTTTCGCAGTTTTACATACTTTAATAAAATTAAGATATTTGTCCGGTATGCATTGTACTATTATACTTCTTGCTTTTGCGTTGTCTTTTGACCAATCGCTCTTTTTACCTTCTTCCGTACATTCATCTTTTATTATATATAACAAATGTTTCTTATCTGATATTACTTCAACTCTAAATAACTAGTTGTTGAATTCTCGGCCGTCAACTGAGGAAAATTCACCGTAGCCGTTTTCTTTTATATTTTTATATTATACACTGCTCATCAAAAAAATCGAAACACTTCCGTTTTTACACCGTCAGAATTTCACACAAAACAGTTTTCATTCTATGAAAAAAAATACACGATTGTAAAGCTGGCAGTTTGGCCATTACAGTGGTAAGCGAAAATTCTAAATTAGAATTTCATTTGTTTATCCTAAAAATAAAATGAATCACTGTTTTGAGACAAATGTGTGTTTAGAGTTGGAGAACATTTCATGTTTAAAAACTAAAAATAAGCGTTTGTCTTTAAACTTTTGGTTTTTATTTATTTACTGTGACTTTAGGACGTCTGAAAAAAAGTTTTTTTTATAAAACATATGGATACTTCGCCCGCAGAAGCTGCCCAAGTGGTGGCATTGCTGGATTCTGGACTTAGTCAGCGTGTTGTGGCTGGAAAATTACATCTAAGCCTGTCATCTGTTCATAGAGTCTACAAACGCTATCGGGAGACTGGTTTGTTCACGCGCCGTTCAGGATCTGGCAGAGATCGGGTCACTTCTGAGCGAGATGATCGATTTATTGTAACAACTTCTTTACGAAATAGACGCCTTAACGCTTTTCAACTGCAGCAGCGGCTTCATGTTGTACGTAGGGTGGCTGTAAGTGACTCTACAATTAGAAGAAGGTTGAAGGAACGTGGACTGGTACCGCATAAGCCAGCAAATGGGCCTAAATTTACCGCAGACCATCGAAGAGCGCGCCTTAACTTTGCATGTGAGCACCTAAATTGGTTATACCTCAAGTGGAGCAAAGTCCTCTTTTCTGTTGAGTGTAAAATTATACTTTATGGTAACGACGGAAGGAGCAAGGTCTACAAAAGAGACGGAGAACGATTTGCACAATGCTGTATTGAAGAAAAGGTCAGCTATGGTGGCGGTTCGTGGACGGTTTGGGGAGGAATCAGCGCTGACGGTAAGACAGAGCTTGCCTTCGTGTCTAGGCCACGTCTGCCTGCACTAAACTATCATCGGTACGTTGAACTGTGTCTTGAGCCTCATGTGATGCCCTATGCACATTTTATTGGCAACGGCTTCATATTCATGCACAACAATGCCAGGGCTCACACCGCGGGCGTCGTACGAGATTATCTTACTGAAGTCGGTATCTCCATTATGGAATGGCTAGCAAGAAGCCCGGACATGAATTCAATTGAACATCTATGGGATGAATTAAAGTCGAGCGAGAGATCCTGCCCCAGAAACAATTAGCCAGTTGCAAAATGAAATCCAAGAGGAATGGAATGGAATGCCACAACATGTGATCGTGACTCTCATCCGATCGATGAAGAACCGAATGGAAGCAGTTATAAGAGCTCGGGGAGGGAATACCGTTTCTAAACTTTTTTTTCATTTACGTGTGTTTTTTTATCCATTTCCTTCATACTCAATACAGGGTAAAAATTACTCATTAAACAAAATACGAAACGTATGAACATTTAATTTTAATTTAGAACATTAACATTAGATTTTGAAAACCTCATATTACTCACTATTAAACGACATGTGATAAATATTCCTAAATATACACATTTTTCTGATAATCCTTATAAAACATAAACTTGCAAGGTGTTTCGATTTTTTTGATGAGAAGTGTATTCTTACACCTTACCTTCAATTGGCCACCGTTTATTTCCTTCTATACATAATCACCCATAAACTGTTAAGATATACAAGGAACAACGACATACTATATTTAATTATTAATATTTTATTACGTTATGTCTCGCATCGTCAACCATTTTCACATACAATTAATATCTTACAAATCCTGACATTAAGGCGACTACAGCACCTAAATTACTATTTTATGATGCGTAGATAAGCATGACACACTACATTAAATCGAAGAAAAAAAATACTATGGTAATATTCAGGACATAAACTAGATAAGTAGTTGGCTGAAAACATGATTCAGCACTTTTGGTTCTATAGAAAAAGATCACAAAGTCACCTCTAAATACCAACATTGTGTATCTTTTAAGCTGTAAAAACGATAGTAAAATGCACACAGGAACTTGAACTTGTTATCAAAATGTTCATGATTGAACATTCTCAATAAGTAGTTAACTGACGCATTTTTCGATTTGAGCTGTTACCTTTCCATAAATCTCATTTTTCTATCTTTCGAACATGTTTTTACGCACGCACGCTTTCATAGTCCGTAAACTTCGTGTATCGATACTGTTCGCACTGCTGGCCCAAGCCTGTTGAGAGACGGAGATGTCACTATTCCTATGTGTGCTGCATTTATCGGGTGCTGTAGTCGCCTTAAGTCAATCATAGTAAAGTAAACATTTCTACTGTAAAGAGATTCTCCTAACAAACTTAACAAAAAATAATAAAAAAATCGTAAAATTTACCAGGAATTGCTGAAAAGTATTTCAAAAATAATGGTTTTATTAAGTTTTTTTAACTAATAAAACCTGTTTTGTAAAAAAACAGGTCTTTAGCACTACGCAATATTTTGCAAAACTGCGCCCCGCGCCTCGCCGCTGTCCGAATGTGATGCAAAAGTTCATGTAGAATATCCACAAAAAATCGTCTGCCGGCTATAACTTACGCACACATTGACAATAATAGAAAATAAGCAACATTGGTTCCCTTGAAAGATATAAACAATAGTTTAAACTCTTGTGGCGCGTTTGGTTACGCTTAGACTTGTGAGCAACAGGTAAACGGTTCTAATCTTCGCAGCCCCATTTACTACTTTTGAATAGCATCAAGCGTGAAGTAAAGATACGGTACGAACAGCTTACATAATCTATAAAATTGTTTGCATTCGTTTAAGTAAACTACCTTTTGACAGTTCACTTCGGAAGTAAGTTTTTCGAGTGTGAATATGTTTTATTTTGCATTTTACTTGTAGGATGCTTGGCTCTAGGGTTGTTAGGGTTCTAAGTTAAATAAATGACAACCACTTACTTCAATTAGCAATCCTACATTTAATCCAAGAAGGCGAAGCGGAGAAACAGCACAGAAGGAACAGTCACAGTAATTATATAGTAGTAGCAATAAAGTACACAGACACGGATCACCGCGAAGCGAAGAAGAACACAGGAAAGCAGAATATATAAGGTTAGAAAGTTAACAAAAGCGTGATTTATCGTATAAGCGGCAGAGCGCAAAGCGACATGCGTCTAGTGCAAAGGTAGCGACTCGACTGCGGACCGGTTTCGGTGCCGGGTCGTACCAGCCGCGGCCGACCTGCGCTTACGCACGACTTGTTCGCACACAATAGGTGACGTCAGCAGGAGCGCTTCCACTGCACCGAGTTTATGCGATCGACCGGCACGACACAGGTAAGTTAAGTAATACGGTAAGTTTTTGTTGTTTTATTATTTCCATGTTGTGTGTGTGTGATGTATGATTGTGTATGAGTGTTTATGTGTGTGTGTGTGTGTTTAAGTATTTATATTTATGTATTAATTAGTGTTTTCCTAGCAGGTTAGGTAGGGAAGACCCTACACCACTCCCCCCAGAGCCCTAACTAGGGCGATAAAAATCTGGAAAACGGACTAGTCGACCTGAACGAGTTCTTCGTTGAATAGGACTATCGTTTTCTGGGGGATTTACCAATTGGTCTTTGTTTGAATCGCCACCGGTGAGAATAAAAGCTGGTTTTAGCCTATTAATGGTGACTGTCACTTCCTTGCCTTTGACAAGGAGTTTAAATGTTTTGTCACCTCTGTGTATAACATGATAAGGCCCAGTATATGCTGGTTGAAGCGAACTACGTAAGGCGTCTTCTCGAAGAAACACGTGATCTGTAGTTTTTAATTCTTTAAAAATGAATATTTTGTCATTTCGGTGACTTCGGTGACGTCGGCCTTAACTTCTCAGCGTATGAACGCAGACGTGTAACAAATTCGGTTACGTCTGTAGAGCTTTCCGAAGCATTGTCAAAAAATTCCCCAGGCAGTCTCAGGGGTTCTCCATATGTGAGCTCTGCTGGAGAAGCTTGAAGATCTTCCTTGAAAGAACTCCTTATGCCGATTAATATTAAAGGTAAAGATTCTGTCCAGTTATTGGCGTGACACATTATGGATGCTTTGAGCTGCCTGTGAAATCTTTCTACAAGACCGTTGTACTGCGGATGGTATGCTGTGGTCTTCTTGTGTTCAAACCCAGCAAGTTTGGCTAAGTGAAAGAAAAGTGCTGACTCGAACTGTCGTCCGCGGTCAGTTACGATTTCCTCTGGGCAGCCGAAACGAGATATCCACCCACTAAGCAACGCCTTAGCCACGCATTCTGCAGTTATGTCCACGATAGGGATGACCTCAGGCCACCTTGTGAACCGATCCACTGCAGTTAAACAGTACCTAAAGCCCTGAGATGAAGGCATCGGTCCTACAAGTTCGATGTGCACTTTCTTAAAGCGAGCTTCTGGTAAGTCGAAAGTGTCTGTAGGTGCATGCACATGTCGACTGACCTTCGAGCGCTGACAAGGCAAGCAATCTTTAGCCCATTCCCTGCAGTCCTTCCTAACTCCAGGCCAAACGAATCGTTGTGCAACAAGTTTTGTACTAGCGTTTGGGCCTGGATGACTGAGAGAGTGAAGGCTGGCAAAGACATCCTTTCTTAGAGGACTGGAGATATAAGGCCTAGGAGATGGTGTACCTATATCGCAGTACAAATTGATGCAACTCCCAGGTAATGCCCGCTGCTCTAAGCGCAATGAACTGTTCCCATCTATGAGTCGAGAAAGTTCGGGATTAGAAGTCTGAGACTCAGCAATTGCTTGGAGGCTTACAGGTGCCTGAAGCTCTTAGATTCGAGACAATGCATCGGCAACAATATTGTCTTTCCCCGATATGTAACGTATAATTCAACATTTTGCATGCTGTTCATATATGGCAAAACATGAGTTCTGTACCTTATTGTAACACCTGTTATACCATGTTTTAAACAAATAAAGTTATCTTATCTTATCTTATCTATCGGTTGTGAATTGCGCTATAAAATCAAGATGCCTGTACTGTCTGGGTAAGCAGCTGGAGTGTCGCTCTTTAAAGGCAAAGCTGATAGGCTTATGGTATATAAAGACAATGAAGTGCGTTGCCTCCAACATATGCCTGAAATACTTGATCGCTTCGTATATCGCAAGCAGTTCGCGGTCATAGGGCGAGTATTTCTGCTGCGACGGACTCAACTTCCGCGAAAAGAACGCTAAGGGTTCCTAAGCATTTGATTTGAGCTGTTGAACCACAGCACCTATAGCTGTGTCAGAAGCATCGGTGACTAAGGCGAGTTTTGCGTCACAATCTGGGTGTGCTAATAGTGCAGCACTAGAAAGGCTATCTTTACAAGCCTCAAAAGCTCTCAAAGAGTCGCCAGTCAGATTGACTGGGCTTGACCCCTTGACTGAACCTGCCAAAAGTGTGTACAGCGGCGCTTGGATTTGGGCAGCATTTGGCAGAAAACGCCTGTAAAAATTTGTCATGCCCAAAAACCTTCTAAGCTGCCGTACATCTTTTGGCACCGGAAACTCCTTGATGGCTTGCACCTTTGTTTCTAATGGCTTATTGCCATTAGCTGAAATGGTGTTACCCAGGAATGTCACTTCTGATGCACCGAAAACTGACTTAGCCGTATTGATAACTATGCCATACTGCTTCATCCTATCAAAAATAGTACGCAAGTGCTGCTTGTATTCCTCGTCAGATCTGGAAAAGATAAAAAAATCGTCCAAATAGCAGTAACAGTAATCGAGTCCCCGAGTGACCTCATCAACGAACCTTTGAAATGTTTGACCTGCATTTCTTAGTCTGAAGGTCATGAAGGGGAACTCGAAGAGGCCAAATGGAGTTGTTATTGCCGTCTTCGGTATACCGTTGACCGGTATTTGGTTGAACGCCTTAACAAGGTCTGTGGTGGAAAATATATATATTCTTTATTGCACAAACACAGTAGAAAAAATTTCACATAAAAAATAGTGTACAAAGGCGAGCTTATCTCTAGAAGAGATCTCTTCCAGCCAACCTAATTGGTGAGAAATAGTGTACGAGACGGGAAGAGAGAATGGCGCACAACGTAAGAAAATACCAAATAAGAGAAGGGCTTATATTATTAATACTTATATATAATGAAATTAAAATAATATATATACTAACATATATAATACATATAAACGAATATAATAAATCATACATACATAATACATAATTTGCTCATTACAGTTGGGACAGGTAGTATTCTTACTACCTGCTAAAGTTCGAGCAAAGTCGTGAATATGGCGGATTGGGTACCTGTCCCGTATTGTCCTGGCGTTGAGCATTCGGTAGTCTCCGCAAGGGCGCCATTCATTCTCCTTCTTCAGTGCTAAGTGGAGAGGGGACGCCCACGGACTCTCCGAAGGTCTGGCTGTTGCATTGGCTAACATCGCTTCGAACTTACGCTCAGCGATTTTAAGTTTTTCTGGAGCTAGACGTCGAGGAGTACAAAATACTGGGGGGCCAGGTGTGGTTCGTATATGGTGTACAGTGTTGTGTGTAATTACCTTATGTGTACCAGCCGGTCGCGTGATCTCTGGGTACTCATTTAATATTTTATGGTAAACTGAGTCACCAGTTGTGATTTTAACAGATTGAATAGTGTCTGAAGGAAAATTAACAGTTAATTTTACATTGAGAGTTGTAGTATTATCTATTAAACATTGATTACGACAGTCAACAATGAGATTATAAAAAAGAAAAAAAATCTACACCTATTATTGGTTTCGTAACGTTAGCTACTACAAAGCGCCATGGAAACTGACGCCGCAGTCCCAAGTCCAGTATGAAGTGCTTATAGCCGTAAGTTTCGATGGTGCTCCCGTTGGCTGCACGTAGATCATAATCTGTTTTGGGGCGGCTCTCTCGAAGCAGATTCCGTGGGTAGACGCAAAGATCGCTCCCAGTATCTACAAGAAATTGTGTCTTGGACGTCCTATCTGTAACGAAGAGGCGACCTGCGGTGGCAAAGCAGTCGTCGGCCGCCATTAGCGACTGCCTTGGTCGTTTCCCTGGTTGTAGTCACAAGGGCGCACGCATTTCTTTGCCTGGTCTCCAAACTTGTAGTGATACCAACAATTGGGAAATCTCTTGTAGTTAGATCTAGATCTGGACCTGGTACGCTGAGTTGATCCGCCTCTGGTTCTCTGATCCAAACGTGATTGCCGGTTCATCTGTGTAGTGAGGTTCTTCAATTGTTGTATAAGCTCCGAAATTTCCTTCAGGACGTCAGTACTACTACCTGCTATGCCAGCTGATGCAACTTGAGGAGCTGATGGTGCTATATCAGAAACTTGGTCTGCTAAATCCGATAAGACATCAAGGTCAGCGCTGGGTTGACCTGCAAGTACTGTCTGGATGTTCGCAGGGAGACGGCTTATCCATATAGATCGTAAAAAATCATGTGGGATCTTGGGTCCGGCTAGGTTTTGTAGGTGTCTCAGAAACTGAGAAGGCTTACGGTCTCCTAGCTCTTCATGGGTTAACAATTGACGTACCTTCTTCTCTCTGGATGCTGACAAACGCTTAATCAACTCTCTTTTAAGCTTCTCGTATTTCCCTGATGCCGGTGGATTAATAATGATATCTTTCACTTTTTTTGAAAACTGATGATCTAGCTGTCCAATCACATAATTAAATTTGGTGTTGTCGGTGGTGATTCCCGATAATAAAAATTGACCTTCTACTTGGGCAAACCATATTTCAGGCTCTTCTAGCCAAAATGGCGGGACTCGCATTCCAACTTTAAAAATTTGTGACGTGTCGTGTGGGCCTGTGGAACCGCTCTCTGATTCCGCCATTCTAGATGTTTCTCTCTATTTATGCAGTGTAATGCGGGGTCACCAGTTGTAGGTTGCTTGGCTCTAGGGTTGTTAGGGTTCTGAGTTAAATAAATGACAACCACTTTACCCAACAAACAAAAATTGGTCTTGTAGTGGCTTATATGGCAAAAAAATAATATTCTTATAGAAGCCGCATTATCGCTAATAAGGGTGCGTTTGGGCACAAATTATAAGGAAAATAACCTTATACCCCGCTTATAGCTGTCTTATTGTCTGCTTTTTTTTCCTTAAACGTGTCATATTACGACAAGTAACAAGGATAACTTCCTTATAATGGCAAGAAAAAATCTCCTAAAAGTTAATACATATTATAAGAGCCATTTATAAATCATTAATAAGGGCGATCACCCTTATACATGTTTTATTATGTTCCGATACAAGGGAGTTAAACTTATTGCGGCAAATCAAAGTCTCTTAAAAATCCGTTGGCCCTTATAGCCGTCTGTTTATGATTCTGCAACAAGTCTTTTTTTTAAAGTGATTACATTTTTCGTAACAGTTTGAAGAAGAAAGACAAACGTCAACCATTTTATTGGAAAGTGAACGGTAAGTTATTATTTTATGTAGTTTATTTACCTGATTTATGTGCTTGTATATAGTGAAAAGTGCATGGGAATTCAAATGCATGATAAAAGGTGGTACGCTGTGTGTTATAATATCAACCCGCCCTCGAGTTTAAGCTGTTTTTGTGCTCCAAACGTTATTAATTATCTAGTCAGGTTATATACACCGCTATTATGAGGGAAAAACGATTCGTACATCGTCTTCAAGGAGTCTATGAGACTAAAGACTTTATAATGGCAACGTTATATTATTTATGCTTTCGCCATTTTATACATCGTTAGGGTTCCTTACTCACGAACAAAATCCTTTACCTAGCTAGTCTTGTTCCCATAATATTATATAATATAAATTTATTTTACACTTTTCTCTATAGCAGCGTTCGGAAAACCCATTTATAAGGACAACCGTTATAAAAGGTTAACAGTGCATTCGGTAACCCTATTAAACGGTTAACCTATTTATACGGTTAACCCTTATAAAAGGTAATTTACCAATACGGTTAACACTTAAAAATCTAGATTCGGTAACCTCTTGAAACGGTTAACCTATTGAATGTGTTAACACTTATAAAAGGTTAATCTGATTTTTTCATGATTAACCAGAGTAAATGAGATAAAAGATTCAGCCAGAGAAAGTAAGTGATAGATAATCGACGTAAGCGAATTACATATAATAAACCAAGTTTGTTTATGCGTGGTGCGCAAGGAGAGACGACGACTAGTTAGACTATGGAAACAAAAATGGATTTTCGGACTGTCGGGAGCGTGTGTGCGGGAGTGTTGGTGCCAGAAACGGAAGACACTGAATGTGAATTCAAGGATAAGCTGAACGGTAAATACCTAAATGTTTTGATATATTTTTTTGAATCTACAAACAAAACAGATCCTATTCAAATTCTTAAGTAAATACTTGGAAACTATACTACAATTTATTTTAAGGCAGGTAGGTACTGGTTTGACATGCTTTCCCAAAAAGCGTGTAATCAACGAGTTGTAGTTATAGTTATTATTATTAGAGCTGTGCCAGGATAAATAATGTTCCAAATAGATTTTATTTAAGGAGTAAGTAGGTAGGTATGGTGTCAATAGTTTCGCTAGTCAAACAATGTTAGCGGGCGGAGCGGCTCGGCGGCAGGCCACCGCGCCGCGCCGCTCGCTGCCCGAGGCCCGGATGGCCGACAACCGACCGACAACGACGCGCGCTGCATGTTTAGTCCAAGAGCCAACCACTTTATTCTTACGTTATTTAAAACCAACATAAACTTGCATAATTAGGTGTTTTTTTTTTACTATAGTAAACGTTTAAGTTATAGACACCCATTCTAGGTCATTTTAAAGAAACATGTTTTTTAACCGATTTACCTGTATGTATGCATATTTGTATGTATGTTTGTGTGCGATTATCACACGTTTGGCTAAACCGAATTTGATGTGGTTTACAGAACAGTATTTATTACATTTAGGAGAAGGTTTAAATAGTTTAACCGACTTTTAAAAAAGGAGTTTCTCAGTTTGACCCGTATGTATGTATGTAATATGTATATGTAGGTATGTTAGTCCGTGATAATTCTTATAGACTTTTTAAATGATTTCGTCTTTATTTTTCGCATTTTTGAAAACGGTTTATTTATTTTTTCTTAAAAATTTGTTTGTTTTAGTTTGAAATCCAAATTTACAATACAAATTTAAATGTAGGGTGAGGTGTAGGTACCTGAAATATTTAAGACTAATTCAGTCCATATAGGGTGGATGCCCCTAATACCAGCCCTGGACGTAATACCAGCCCTTTTACATTTTAGCTTTTTATTAGGTTTTCTATTAGTAACACTTAGCAATGTTTTCATTAAAAAAAACTTTTATTTGGTAGAACATGTGTACCAAATTTGGCAATACTGGCATGAATATGTCAGTTTCAAATCTAAGCTTTAACTGAGCGGACAACGGCCATTTTCCTATTTTTTCGACATTTTTGGGAGCTGCTAAAATAAGGTATTTTTCACATTTATTCAGCTCTACGTGTTGTGATTTTTTTGATTATGGTTAGAGATAGTGTACTGCATGGATTACAGAGTAAATATATAAGTTATAACCTTTCTGTTAATGGGAATTGAGGGGGCTGCAATTACCTACATTCAAGATTTGTATGGAGTACATAATGTACTATCACGTTCATAAATGGAGGCATAGTCAATACAAAACGCAGAAAACAAGTCGCTTGCGGCCGCTCGTGTACTCACACATGAACACAAATGACGTATACCGCAAACCGCATACCCCACTACGCTTGTTGCTCTGATAACAAGCATAATTTCACGAGCCAAAGCATAAGTCTTGGTGGCGCAGCGGAAACACTGTCTGCCTGCTGTAGCAAGGCGCGGGTTCGAGCCCAACTGTCGCCTAATAGCTACGAAGTTTTGTTAGATATGTTTTGGTTTTCAAACGTTTTTATAGTCATAGACCATACCATACAAAAATTGAATGCAATGAAGTTAGTTTAGATTCATTCGGTTCGGTGTTCATGAGCAACCTGTTTGTCATTGCTAGATCATAAGCGAAGGTGCTCGTGTGTTCTTACCGTATCGGCAGTTTACTGTGATTTCTTTTTTCGACATGCATACAAATACATAATAAGTTTGCAGGAGAGGCAGTATATTGTAGCGCTGCACAATATAGGATATAATATATCCCAAATTGCTAATGAGACAGGTCTTACAGTGAGTATTCTAATGTTTACTTAATATTAACACTGTTTTTAAATTTATAATTTATTTTGAGAACATAAACATATCATCTTAATGATAAGCTTAACTATTGTAATGCATTTTATTTGTGGTGCATAGTTTTTGTTCCTTGTTATATTAATCTTGTTATTTTGGTTTTAGTGAAGGATGGGTGAATCATTACGGAATGAGGGTAACGTGTAATCTCGGCCGCGCAGTGGACGATCGCGAATTATCAATGAATCAGCGTGTGGTGCAAATGTATGAAAATAATGGATTCATACGGAAGATAAATGGAGTTCATCGATTCTAAGGCTAGCCTACAAGATCATCTAGCCTAGCCTATCATCTAGCCTACAAGATCCCACTGCTGGGCAAATAAAGGCTTAACAAGTTTAATTAAATATTGTTATGTGTAAAATTGTGATTTTTATCTATAACTTATTCTTTTGGTATTATAAACTATATATCTACTGCCTTATAGTGCAAGTTGAATATTAATTTTTGTTGAGGTTTAGCTTCAATACTCTTTTCTTCACGAAAACGAATTCTTAAGCTATAACCTTAATAAAACTGTAAGTGATCAAGTTGCAGAAAAAAAATATGATTTTGTTAGTAGGAAATAAAATTACCTAGACCAATTTCATATTTGTTTTATTAAAATTACTTTATTTCTGATACAATAATGTAACATTATTATAATTAATGTAATATTATGAGTGAAAATAGTTGTTAATGCTTTAATAAACAAAAATAAATAACAAAAAGAAATTACTCGGCTGGGATTAGAACCCGTGAACCTTTCTCCCTGCTAGGACAGTGCTTATCCGCTGGACCATCCATAACGCTAGTAAGATCGACAAAATAAAGATACAGTACGTCATGTTTACATTACCGATTGTTTGATATGACTCAACAGCAGCGGTGAGTGGAGGACAGTGCAATGTCGGGTGAATGCGTCCTACAAAAACTTCACCGAAGAGCCAAGAGATGTCGCTTAGCAAAATTATGTTCTTAGAGGAGGCTACAAGCTTGTGTGCGTGAGAAATCGTTTGAACTATGTTCATAGGAACATAGTCCCTATTGCGTCGCGCTAAGTAGTTTAACTATGACTCCATTAAAGAACGACACTGTACATAATACATAAAGCCCCCCCAAGCTGGTATTTGGTTCGACGGAGTACCTAATTCTAGCCCTGTCTTAATAATTAGGGTTGTCACAAAGCACAAACACAAAGGAAAGTTAGTAAGTTCGAATACAAAGCACAAACATAAAGGAAAGTAGCAAGTTCGAATATTATATCAGGCTTAACTTTAAAAACGAATTTACGTGAATTGGTTTGCAAGTTTGTTTTTAATTTGTATACTTTTAAAAATACTAACATTGAATTGTATTTATTAATTTATGTATTTATTTCTTAAAGGTTTGATTCTCAATCTCAACCCGAAAAGACGGCTTAAATACGACAGAAGTAGTTTACATATTGTAAAGAATTAATATTACAATCAATGTTATATAAAATTATATTAGTTATATATTTAAGTTAACAAAAAAAAATTACTTCATGCATTCAGTATTTTTATTTATAAAGAAAAAAGTCTTAAAGCATGACCCTAGACTAGGTTGGTATTCGGTACACAATAAGATGGCATTAGGTACAAAGTGGCTGCAATTAGATACAGGAGGTTAATTAATTATTATTTTAAAAATTATCCTTATAGTTTATGAGTTAGTTTTGTGTTAAATATATTTCTCAATTAAGTAATCTACGGATTAAAAAAACTGCGACTGGTTCTGACCTATAGTTCAAAAAATACAATTTTTTGATTTTGAAATTTGCTCCAAAAGGCTGGTATTAGGGGCATCCACCCTACATCCCCACCGAGGGGCACGGGCCTCCCTTCGAAACACGAAGGGGATATAGGCCATAGTCCACCACGCTGGCCCAATGCGGGTTGGTGGACCGCTCGTCTTTCGAAAATGAATTTTATTGGACGGGCGGGTTTCATCACGATGTTTTCCTTCACCGTTGAGCAAGTGATAAGTAATTAGAAATCCGTACAAAATCCGAAAAGACGAATTTAGTGGTACAGGTCCGCACCAGGTTTTGAACCCGCGACCTTCGGATTACAAGTCTGTCTCATTACCAACTGGGCTATCACCTACTAAATTAGTATAATTTTATTTCAGGTGCCCGAACTCAAACTGATTCCATATTGCATTTTGAAATAAATGAAGCATCTGAAAATTTATTTTCCGAAGATACCTGCTGTGATACACCTAAACCCAAAATAGAGCTGTCAATTAATTATGATCACACTCAGTGCAACAGTTTCAAAGAAGATCCACAAATACAACCATCATTATTTATGCAGGATTCGCAAACCTGGTCTGACGCCGAAGAAGACGCGCAACCATCAATCTCTACAATAAAGCAACAATTTACAGATGTATCTGTTCAGACAGCATTGCCATTTATAGATGAAAACACAAGATTAAATAATCTTATGTTTTGCAAGTTTATTTCACATGAACTTGATAACTATGATGGCAATGAACGCTACGAGAAGATGCAAAAGATTTTGGAGGTTTTTAAGAAATAATATAAATATTTTATCACAAAATTTTAATAATTGTACAGATTCTTTTCAAGATATAGCTATTAAGATGACCCTTAAAATATTTAGTACAGGACAGGGTAAACAAATAATAATAATTTTTAAATCAAAAAGCAAAAGGCGTCTATTCCACTAATGAATCAATATCGTCTCAATGGCGAATGACAATAAAGGTAATTTTATCTGTTCGGGTGGCAAAATTGAGAACATTTAAATTTTCATATATTTGTTGACAGCCACCCCGTGACTAACAGCGCCACCGCCAACCGAACGTTAAGTTGTATTATAAACTACCTGCAACTGAACATTCAGTTGGCGATAGCGCTACCAGTCAAAGCAGCCGTCATCGAATGTATGAAATTTAGATAGTTCTCAATTTTGCCATCTAGACGGATAAAATGGCGACCATTAGTGGAATAGCCATCCTGTAATTTAACACAGTGTAATTTACGATAAGAAATAATCAAAGCTTTAATTTTTATTCAACTTAAGTATTATACTGATTTGTTTTTTTTTAAAGTAACATCTGTACTTGTAACTTACTTACTTTAAAAATAAACGATTTGTGAAACTACAACAAATTGTATTGATTACTTCAAATTGAAAAAAAATACAATGTGAGGTGTAACGTACAGTCGAGGAATAAAAAGGTTCGACACCTTAAGGCCGATTTTCGCTTGCACTAATGCAGGAATCAATTATGCCAACATTCCACAATAAAAACAGTGCTGCTAACATTTAATGCAATATGACGTTTGCTATCAATTACAAGGTTCGTCATCTAATGTTAATTTTCTCTTGCACTTGGCGCAAGAATCATTCCCGCCAATATAAACAACAGTGCTTGAAGTTTGCTATCAAAAGATATTTTGGAATCAATCAATTCTATATGACGTCTCACGTCTTTGACAGACATTAGAAAGGTGCTTAAAAACATATAACATACGGTGGTGCTTAAAACAAAAACATAAAACATATCTTGATCTCGCTCGCACATTCTGAATTGCCTATGTATTGTTTTGTTGTGGTTTCTTTCACGCATAGAGACCGCATTACTTATTACTTATACTTACACATCTCGTTAGTGTCGCTTACGAGCTCGGGCCATACAGACGACGCGACGTAGGTATACGAACACGACACGTAAACAATTGACCGCGTGTGCTATGCTAAATAGGTATTTCTTTCAATTCTTAGATTATCCTATCAGAAAGTAAAACTAATATTGTTCAGGTATAACTAAGTAGGTGTATTAGGTACTTTTCGTATTGTGAGAGGCGAGGCGGATTTTCAACTATCTACCAATAGTTAATATCTACTATAGTGAGAAAAACATTGTATGAAACCACGTGTGTACCTACGAGACATTATTATGCAGGTGGTATGTTGTTTTAGGTTACATTTTTATTTAATGCTTTTCTCTTTTCAGATTCTTTAACAATGCCATATAAAATTGTAAAGACGTTTGAAAAGGGGAACTCAAAACTATCAACAGTACCGGGTAATTGGGAAAAAGATGGCGTCCTTCACTGGCCTAAATATAACGAAAACAAATTAAGAAGAGTTGAAAATTCTTACCCTGAAAATAGCTGGCGAAAAATGAATTGCAAAGTGAAGAGATCTAATTTGAATACTTTTTTTGAAGCGGAACAGGAAATAGACAAAATGTGTAATAAGTCTGAAACTGAAACAGATACTGAGCAATATTACGTGACAAACCAAAAAGATATTATGTTTAATCAACTTGTTCAAGACTGCATTATGGTAAGTAAACTTTGAGAGATATACAGACATTTGACTAATGAAAATAAAAATTTATCTCAAGAGACCCTGTGTGTCTTTATGTACGTGTTTGTGTGTGTTCGTGGCATACCCGACACAGTGGGGAGATATGAGTGTGTGCAGTAAGTAGATACCTACCTATTAAAACCACATCATCGGCCTTCGTTCGGTGCGTTGTTTACAGGCCCTGTTTCTTGAACACTATAATACATTTATGACTTGACAATCTTCGCCGATGTCTATGTCTATTTATTTAAAACTGGAGACCCGCCCGCGAGACTCCGTCCGGGTAGAACAATTTTATTATGTAGGTATAGGTCCCGTCTTTTCTAAAAATTTTGTGATAATAACAAACACCATAAAAGAATCCCTGATTTTCCGTCATAACCCGTCATGTCCAGTCCCGACTCGTTCCATCCCGTCCCATCCTGTCTCGTCCTGTCCCGTATACAAAAGTAGCCTATGTCCTTCCTCAGGGCTCAATCTATCTCTTTTTAGGCAAAAAACTGAACCCTTATAGATTCGTCATGTCTGTCTGTCTGTCTATCTGACCGTCCGTATTGCATAGCCACTTTTCTCGGAAACTATAAAAACTATACTCATGCAATCTTCGGCCATAGCCAATCACTGCCGTACATTAGTGTTGGCACTAACACCTCTATGTTACTATACTACGTAAAATTTTCACAACCAAGTGATTGCTTTCTATTGCTATTTTTCAACTCATTGGTTTGTATTTTCTCGCAGAATGAAAACATTTCGTCAGGAGCACTTAATAATACAGTCGGATCAGTTGAAATGAAGGAAAATCAACCTTTGCAAGCAAGAAATTCAGACAATTTACTGATGGCCATTCAATCTCCAGTCGTCAATAAAGATTCAAACGTTCTACAAAATGTGACTCAACCTGATGAAGCTACAAATTCAAAACATACTCTATTAGTAATGCAACCTCCAAGAACTAGTACTGATTCAAATTCAAACGCTCAACAAAATCTGACTCCACCTGATGAAGCAACAGAACACACACTATTCTTCATTCAACCTTCAGCAACTAGTACTGATTCCAACGCTCAACAAAATGTAACTGCTGAAATACAAATTGATAACGCGGCCTCCTTAAATTTAATGGTTTTGGCAAAATTAGAAACTTTGCAAGAAAATTACCAAACTCTAAACGAAAAAATCACTGAAAATATCAAAGCACAACAAGAGGAAAGGAAAATTATTCATGAAAACGTACAGTCTATGTTGCTCGGTTTATCCAATATTAGTGTTCAGTTTGAATATATAATGAATCAGTTCAGTCGTGTGGAAAATCATAAACAAAATGAAAACATACAAATTATTAAAAGTGAAGAGGATCTAAACAATTTTGAAAAAGTTTTAGAAAATCAAGAGAAAGAAGAAGAATGGAAAAAGAAATTTTCAATTATTTGTGGGAAAGGAAAAGGTCGAGGGGTAAATAACGCTTATGCATTAATCGATTCAATGTTTAGCAGAAGCTTTTTACTCCAGTGTAGCTGGGCTGGAGGATCTAGAACTTCGAATCAAAAGATTTGCTTTAAAAGCCATACTAGAATCATAAATTTCTTTTTTGATATTATTCGTGAGTCAGATAGTTCATTTTCCTTATTAGACTGCCACAAATTCTTCAAAAATATCCTGAAAAACTCACGTCAGCGCAACGAAAGCAAACAAGAACGAACATCTAGAACCAAAAATGGCTACAGTGACCTGCTTTGAACACAAATAGCCCAAGGAAAAAAGTGGTATCAGATATTTTGTTATTGGAGTAAGATCAAAATTAAATTTTATTTTTTTTCTTCGTGGGTAGGCGTAGCAATAATACGCGTTTTTTGTCGCAGGATCTTTTTTAATAAAACTAAAATACTTACCAAGTCAATTTAACTCATGAAATTGGTTTAAAACACAGTTTAGCCCGTAAACACTCGCATCTTGTGCATCTTGTGCACTTTGAGAGTCACTAAAATCACTATCTTCAAAATGGATGCATCAGGCAAGCTAGCACTACAAAGTGACGACATTGCCAAACTGTTCCTGCATATGAGTGACTTCGAGGAGAGACTCCGAGAGGCTACTTCTTCACCAACAGCACCAGAGCATCCTGATCTTCCAGTTTTGGCTCAAGACTTTGCGCAATTCAAGACCTTTGTATGCCAGGTACTGTCCAAACTCAAGGCCCAGACAGACTTGCTGTCCCTCGGCCTTGACCGTCATGAGACTTTCCTGCGCCGGAAAGTTCTTCTTGTCCACGGCATAGCTGAAAAAGAAAATGAAAAGTTGCACGGGGTGATAACACAACTATTAACCGACCAAATGCAGTTGACCGAACTTACATCAAATGATCTTCAAGTTTGTCATCGTCTAGGGACCTCTTCTACTAAGTCTCGCGCGGTTCTTGTCCGTTTTCGAGATATCGAGCATAAGCGCCTTGTCTGGGACTCGAAAGCACGGCTCAAAAACTCAGGTATTTCCATCTCTGAGTTTTTGACCAAGTCTCGTCATCAGGTGTTCGTCGACGCTCGCAAGCTTTATGGAATGCAGAACTGCTGGACATCAGAGGGCAAGGTAGTGATTTTGCTACCGGACAAATCCCGTCGTAAGATCGAGACGTATGGCGAACTGCAGGATCTCCAAAAACGGTATCCAGCCCGCAAAGATACTGAGCCTGTTGTCAACAAATCGTCGACCCCACAAACTACGGCGGCAGCGGGAAGGAAACCCATCAGAAAACCTGTCACTGCTTCGCAGCTGACCGGTTCCCGTACGAGGAAAAACACCGCAAAATAACTGTCTCCATTCGTATTTCATTATGGCCAGAGTTACTTCTTAACTTAGTCACTTAATAGTCTCTTTTGAGTTAAGGTACATGCATTTTTTCTATTTTTTTATTTCCGTTTTCATTTTAATATTTTGTAAACGCAGTGACATACTCTTTGTATTTTGTTGTGTTACCCTTGGTTTCATCTTGGTTTGTAGGTTATTTTTCATTTGACGTTTTGTTTAATTTTTATTTATAGCAATGAACTCTAAGCCATACAGCCAAATTATTAGTGATGTAAAAGTATCTTTTCTTTATTTTTCTTTTCTAAATAGTTTATCCTGTCTGTTTACTTTGTAGTAGGTGACTGATTTGAATTCTATTTATTTTGTAGCCTAGTTTATGTTTTCATGTAATGGTTGTGTTAGTTGATATTTCTTTCATCACACTTAAGCGGGTGTTGATATGGCTAAGGTGTGTTGAGTGATTAATAGTTATTCTTATTACTTTTTATTTTATTTTAAATATTATATATAATTTTTAAAGTTCTTTTATATAAAATATATACTTATTAATATTTATTATAATTAATTTTTATTTTAGTTAATGGATATTGCACTTGATAATATTATTATAGACGATGAATATTTCTCTTGCTCTTCCTCTTCCGACAGTTTCACCAGTGCTGGCAGCAGCAGTTCTACTTTCTTATCAGTACATGATCAGTTAGATTTTGTATTCTCCCCGTTTTCTAATAACTTCAATGTCGTGCATATAAATGCACAGAGTGTTCCGTTTCATTACTCCGACCTTCTGGCGTCATTTAGTAACACTCGTGTTGATGCGATCCTAATTTCCGAAAGCTTCCTTAAACCTTCTCTCCCTTCCACCCAATTTCCTCTTCCTGGTTTCAAACTTATTCGCAATGATCGTACGGGCAAGGGAGGCGGAGGCGTGGCTATTTATCTCCGTGCTGATATTGTGCATAATGTTATCAGTGTGTCCCCTAGTCTGTATTCCATGTCAGCAGAGCATCTTTTTATTGAGATCACCCTTCACCATCAAAAGATCTTAATTGGTGTTTTCTATAGTCCGTCCCTCCGTATTGACTATTTCAACTCGCTAGAGAATTTATTGTATACACTCAGTCCTAACTATGATCATACGCTGTTGTTGGGTGATTTCAATACTTGTTTGCTCAAAAACGACTCTCGTTCACACAAGCTTAAGTCTCTCTTGTCTTCAGTCAACCTTCACATTTTGCCTTTGTCCGCTACGCATCACGCTCCCAACTATGATCCTTCTCTTCTTGATCTTTTAGTAACTTCTTCTCCTGACCATGTCGCTGCGCATGGCCAATTTCCTGCAAACTTTTCTTATCATGACTTAATCTACCTATCTTACAAAATTCGTCCTCCCCGGCGTAAGTCTAAATTCCTCAATTTGCGCAGTTTTAAGGGTATTGATTTGGAGGCTCTGAGGAGAGATGCAGCAAACATCGACTGGTCTCCCGTTATGGATGCAGGGCAAATTGATACAAAAGTTGAACTCTTTGGTGAGACTATACTTAAACTTTTCGACGTGCATGCACCAATTAAAAAAGTGAAAGTCAGACATGCTCCAGCACCCTGGCTTTCACCTACTATTACCAACTTGATGGCTAGACGTGATAGGGCTAAAAGACGGTATAGGAAGTGCCCAACGGATGATAATTTGGCCCGCTACAAGTATCTTAGGAATCGTTGTAGTCGTCTGTGTAGAGATGCCAAAAGACGTCACATTCATAAGTCGATAGACTCATGTGAACCAGCGCAAGTCTGGAAATTTCTGAGATCACTTGGTATCGGCAAATCCTCAGTCCCTTGTGATGGGGCTATTGATTTAAATGCTCTGAATAGGCACTTTTCTCTCCCTCCTGTAGTGCTTGATGACTGCATGAGGGCGAGAACTGTTGCTAGTCTTCAGAGCCAACCTTTACCAACGTGCTCATCCTTCTATTTCAAAACAGTAGGCGAAGTGGATGTTAGGAAACACATTATTTCTATTTCTTCGACTGCTGTGGGCAATGATCAGGTTTGTTCCCGAATGATATCCCTTATCCTTCCCGAATTATTGTCAGTATTGACTCACATTTTCAACTTCTCCCTGTCAAGTAGTTCATTCCCTGAGGCATGGAAACGTGCCTTCATCATCCCTCTCCCTAAAACTCCTAATCCATCATCACTATCACACTTTAGACCTATTTCTATTTTACCTTTCCTTTCCAAAGTCCTCGAACACATTGTCCACAAGCAGCTCACTGACTTTATTTCTTCTAACAATCTTCTTTCCCCTCTCCAATCTGGATTCCGCACTGGTCACAGCACTGTAACGGCTCTTCTGAAAGTCACAGATGACTTTCGACTTGCTATGGAAAATAAATCTCTGACTGTCCTTACCCTGCTTGATTTCAGTTGCGCGTTTAATTCAGTAGACTTTGATGTTCTCCTTGCAGTTCTTCGTTCTCTTAATATGTCCTCTTCCGCCATTGTCTGGTTTAACTCTTATCTTCGTGGTCGCTCGCAGCGGGTCCGCTCTGACGAGGCTTACTCAGACTGGTGTGACCTTGTTGCGGGTGTCCCACAGGGTGGCGTACTTTCCCCTTTACTCTTCTCTGTTTTTATTAACACAGTCACCTCAGTGATTTCCTCAAGCTTCCATCTCTATGCAGACGACTTACAACTTTACCGTCACTTCAATCTCGCTGATGTCGATACGGCTATCACAGAGCTTAATGCGGATTTACAACGCATATGCGATTGGGCGGTGTCCTTTGGGCTACTGGTCAATCCCAAAAAATCTGTGGCAATGATCATCGGCAGCAGTTATATGTGTAAGCAATTGGATAACAATAATTTACCATCTATCATTTACAACGGTACCCCCATTGCTTACACCAACACAGCAAAAAATCTGGGCATTACTTTGGACTCAAACTTATCGTGGACAGCACAAGTAAATGACTTAAGCCGTAGAATCCATTATTCGTTTCACTCCCTCAAGCGCCTCCAAAACTTCTTACCCTTAACTACTAAGATCACGTTGGCACAAACTCTACTTCTTCCCGTCTTAGACTACGCCGACTTTTGTTACCTTGACGTCACTGAGGAGCTTTTGAATAAACTTGAGCGGCTTCAAAATCTCTGTATCCGATTTATTTTTGGTCTACGTAAGTATGACCATGTCTCTGAATTTCGAAAGCAGCTCAAGTGGCTCCCAATCCGCCTTCGACGGAACACTCATATATTGTCTTCCCTTTTTAACGTTCTTTTTAACCCCCGTGCCCCTAGCTATCTTCGGGAACGTTTCAACTTTTCTCGTCCTCAGGACTTACCCTGTCGCTCCCACATTAAATCCCTTCTCTCTATACCCTCACATCACACTGACTTCTTCTCTTATTCCTTTTGTGTACATGCTGCAAGACTGTGGAATTCTCTGCCACATACTGTCCGAGACAGCCCTTCGCTGACTGTATTTAAGCGTAGAGTTAAAGAGCACTACCTTTCCCTGCAATAGGCTATTTATTTATTTATGTATATATATATAGTAATATTTATGTATGTTTGTTATTTGATATATTTATTTATTATTTTTGTAGTATAAGTTTAATTATAGTACAGTTTATGTAGGTATATTACGTGTTTTGCACGCTCTATCTGCCTTTCCGATCAACTTTCCGTGGCTCGGGTTTGCTGGAAGAAATTTCTTTTTAGAGATAAGCTAACCTTTTGTGTCGTATTTCTGTGTGTGATTTTATATATATTTGTCATGTGTGCAAAGAACTGTAAATAAATAAATAAATAAATAAACAAAAATCGACCAAAAATAAAAGCAAAGCGTAAGAACTTGTGTAACAAAACACAGCCATCTTTACCCATCGCCGGAACTTCTGCACCAGAAAACAGCTCAGGCGTATCATTGCCAGCTGTTGGGACGTCTGGCTCTTGTTCAGAAAACCGCTCAGAGGTAGTTTTGGAAAACTCTGGTCCAGACAATGATGATAATGACCCGATGTCATCTGCTTCCGTTGCAGGAATACCCACCAAGCCACTTGAAACATCTGTTTAAAGATCCTTTTTTTTATCTCCTTATTATTTTGATATGTTTTATAAGTACTAAAATTTTCTAATCTCCGTGATTTTTTAATATGTCATTGACAAAGTGAAAAACTTTATGATTAATTTATTCAAAGTCATACAAAAAATGGGCAGTTTACATTACGTAAATACCTAGTCAAATAACCCGCCCCGTGTCATTCCGGGCGCAAAGGTGCCCATGACGCTCGCAGCGTTACCGCGTTGAATCGCCAAGGACAACCTTTGCACCAGGAATGAACCGGAGCGGGAGTCATGACCTCTCTCCCTCAGCCGACGCCCCACATCTTTAATAAAAGCCTTAGCTTCTGAGCCCCAGCACCCCGAAGTCTCCACCGCAAACGAGACAAAAAGATTACTGTTGATTTGATTGTTGATTGATGTTTTATACTTACTTCTTAGTAAGACTATTGCCATTATTAGCTAGTCTTTAATAATACCTAAAACTAAGATAGTTGTTAGTCTGTTATACTTACAGACATTTGTTTTTTTAAATTTTATTTTGATTTTTATACATCGATGGCTGCGGGGAATAAAGTCAAAATCGCAATATAAGCATACTGATAACTTTATTCCCTGCAACTGCAACCATCGATTAAATGTACGAATAGTGATTGTTATTGTAATACTCGTCGTAATCGTAACTGTAACTTTATGACTGATTAATGATTAGGTCTCTACTTTTTAGAAGTAAGAAGGCTAGTGTTTAGCTTGCTAAGTTACCAGTTTTACTTTTGACTGATCTTTGTGCTGTTTTCTTAAATACTAAATTGTGTTCAAAACACATCAGAACAGGGTACTTTTAAACACTGAATTAACCATAACTATAAAAAAACGGCTGCACTCACGTCGTAGAGTCAGATCAGTCCGACATGTTTCGAGTGCAGGAGTCGACTGCGTCCGCGCCGGCAGTGCCAGGCGAGCTGCCGCCGCCGCGGACGCACTCGACCCCTGATGATGGCCTCCCGATGAGGTCGAAACATATCGGACCGATCCGACTCTTACGACGTGAGTGCAGCCGTTTTTCTATAGTTTTAGTTTAAAATGACTCACGAGTGTTTTATTATATTAACTGAATTAACCATCTATTGAAGATGGTTGATCATGTTCCTATTAGTAATAAGTAAAACTATATTCTAATGGTACTTATGTAAGGACATTTAAGGAATGTTTTTATGAAAATAATATGTTATTGTCAAACTAGCTGTTTCTCGCGACCTTGTTTGCTTTATATTTTTTTATTATTAACATTTTGTTAGAAAGACTGGTGATTGAATTTCTGTCTAAAGTGGGAACGACCTCCATACAAAACGTTTTTGCACAACTGTAGGCTACTGAAACAATATTTTGGGTTTTAATTACTGAATTCGACATTAATTATTCGCTTTATTTGCGGCATTTCATATGTATATAGGATGTGCAAAAATGTTTTGTTTAGAGGCCATTCCACCTACTTACTGAAAGGCTTAAAAATCGAGTTTACTTTGATAGCAAGATATAGCTCCCAAATCAGGCATCATCCACAGCGATTTCTATTGTGAATCCACCAACTGTTTTGTTGGCTAACTGAAAGAGTATTGAGGTCAGTTCTCCAACCAACAAATATAAAATTAGCTTTCATTTGGATAATGCCTGACTTGAGAGCCACTCTTCCTCGTTTTTGAATTTTTAAATACGGCGACAAGATAGCCTTTAAAAAAAATTTGACTTAAATAAAAATACGTGATTTTCTAATTACTTGTTTTATTTTACAATGTATGGATCAATGGTGTCAAATACAATACTGAATTATATTCTACACTTAATAATTTACATTTAATGTCAGCGCTAAAAAAGTCATACATATTTTTTGATTTACTAGACATGTAATCTTCACATTTATAAATATTAAGTAATGAAGACTTTAAGGGGTATTCAAAGGCGTCCACTATATTATGCATGATGTATCCTTCTAGCCGTATGTCTTCGGTTTCATTAATGTGTATTGCTTTTATTTCTATAACTTGTTCGTCCCTTGTTAAAAACCATTTATCATATTTTTGGGTGGATAAAATAAAAAATTCAAAATGCAATACCAATATAGATCCATTTCTGCTATTGCACTGTTTTGCAAACGGATATTTCATTTTATTTTTACTGTAAGTCTCAATCTCGACTTCACTTCTTTCGTGTAACCTTCGAGCTACTTGTACTAGAGGCTTATTTCCCTGTCTCAACATATGTTTGATGATTTGAAGTTTATTCTCAAAAGGGTAAGCATTAAAACTTTGTAAAGTGCCAAATTTTCGGACCTCATCAACGAGATGTGATAAATTATGCACATTACTAGTAATATAATCCTTTCCATAATATTTTGCATATTTTTCTATAAATGAATTTAACAACGCCTGCGCTAGACTTAAAAACATAAAATAGCTTTCGTTAGAACAAATTGTTATGGCACAGAATAAACAAAGGAAGTGTTTGTATGCGTCAGGATCTAAAACATGCTTCAGTATTACCCAACTCAGGTATAATAAAAAAGTGCGGTATTCAGAAGCTTTCCAATGTGATAGAACATCAACAGTCCGAACAGATCTGTGTATTTCTTTGGGTAACTTAATAGTTTTTAAAAACGCGTTCACTTTTTCAATATCACTATTACACCACTTAGTGCGTTTGTTAATAAAATTTCCATCTCGCCACTCCATTAATAACCGTTTCATAACTCCGAGATCTATAAGATGCAATGAATCACCAACCGGAAAATTTTCGATCATATCAATTTTCAATTCAAGTAGAGGTGAATCAACTTTATGATGCAGTCCATATTTTTTATTGCGAAAGTCATCATCGTTTCTTAAAGGACAATCTGTTTTCGGGAATATTACTGTATGTGACAAATGTGAATAATCACCAACCACAGTGCATTTTAAACATCCGTGCTTACTGTTGAAATTACAAACTCCTGCAAAAAAAAAGTATAACTATGAATGTCATCCACTTATAAAAATAGTAAGTATAATGTATTATTGTTTATACTTCAGCTTAGCTGGTGCCCACAACTTTGTTCGCGTTTAAACGTAAATTTTGTGGACTATACCTTTTAACTGATTTCACAATAAATAGGAGGAGGTTCTCAATTAAACTGTATGGAATACTATAGTAAATATGTTACTATAGTTTTTTTAACTATCCCACCGGGAACTTTTTAATTTTCCGTAATAGAAAGTATCCTTAATGTTGACTAGGGATGTAAGCTACCACCATGCAAAATTTCATTTAAATCGGTCCAGAATAATATGTAAGTATATAGATACATATGAAATTTGGGTATGAAATCACCTTTTATAAAAGCTCTCGCGGGTGAATCGCATATAAATGCTCTTATACCAACTTCAATCGTCACCTGCTCTCCAGTTAAAGTGCTAATTATGAAACCATTCTCAATTTGCTTCATTTCATCGACAAAAGGTTTTAAATATAAGTTTAAGTCGGCAGGTTTTGATTTCCCTTCATATATTCCCACCACGATAGGTGATATATTTTTAATTTCAGTAATGTTGCACAGTATTGGCCAAAGTTGATGATTCGAGCTTTTATGTATCGGTAGGCCATCGATATTGAAATTCAAGGTTATTTTCTTGGGCACTTCATAGTTTTGTAAGGTTTTTTGTAATTGTGTAACTAATCCATTATGCCAATAATGTCCAGTACCAATTTCAGTAATGCATATTTCTATTTTATTTGTATTGAGCAATGTACGCGCATCCAGTGGCATTTGGTTTGGTATTACATGATGTAACATTTTTAATAAATCACTTAAAGCGATATGGGAAATGTTGAATTTCACTGCCCATTCTCTGAGGTCACTACGGATATCAATATTCTTAAACTCTTTATTTAAACATACGTCTATATCGCTATCACTATCGCTACAATTATATTCTTTCTCACTGGATTCCTTGTCATTTTCATTTTCTGTGAAATAATATTCTACGGAACCACAGGCTGATTCGTTGGTATCGGCTTGGTCATTTTGTATTACCATAGGCACTAAGATCATAGGAGTAGAAGTGGTGGGTGTAGTGCTCACAACCATGTTTTCGTAGACCTTTTTCACTTTTCTTCTGTAACCACCGCTCCTTTTAAACTTCTGCCAGTCTTTTGAATCCATTTTGAAATGTAAATTCCGCTACGTAATAAATTCACACAATCTGCTGTTTTTCTAAAAATGGCGAATCTAGTCATATAAAACATTGTAATATAACCGAATAGAGAATAATATCTTTATAATCTCTGTATAAGGGAATATGGATTGCCTTCATCCTTGTAAAGATCATATAAAATGTTAGAAATTGTTTGTTGGATAGTCGTCGTATCAAATGCTTCTATAAATTAGAAAGCTCAATAGTTACCTTATGCATTACTTTTATAAGAATCATTGGCCATATTAAAAGCCTTTATATAACTTTGAATTTTATACGGCTAAAAAGCAATGTAATTAGCCTCTATAAGAAGAACAAATTTCGAACCCTTATTGTACCCTTATAAATTGGCTATATTAACGTGTACCCAGCAAAATTATAAGAATATAGGTAATATTAGCCAAATCTTCTTATAATGTGCCATTATAAGGAATATTGACATAATGAATGCTCTTTTATAACAAGTATAAGAATTAAGACCTTATAGACTTAATTTTATAAGCTTAGTTTGTTTGTTGGGTACTTCAATTAGCAATCCTACATTTAATCCAAGAAGGCGAAGCGGAGAAACAGCACAGAAGGAACAGTCACAGTAATTATATAGTAAAAGCAATAAAGTGCACAGGCACGGATCAACGCGCAGCGAAGAAGAACACAGGAAAGTAGAATATATAAGGTTAGAAAGTTAACAAAAGCGTGATTTATCGTATAAGCGGCAGAGCGCAAAGCAACATGCGTCTAGTGCAAAGGTAGCGACTCGACTGCGGACCGGTTTCGGTGCCGGGCCGTACCAGCCGCGGCTGGCCTGCGTTTACGCACGACTGGTTCGCATACAATAGGTGACGTCAGCGGGAGCGCTTCCACTGCACCGAGTTTATGCAATCGACCGGCACGACACAGGTAAGTTAAGTAATACGGTAAGTTTTTGTTGTTTTATTATTTCCATGTTGTGTGTGTGATGTATGATTGTGTATGAGTGTTTATGTGTGTGTGTTTAAGTATTTATATTTATGTATTAATTAGTGTTTTCCTAGCAGGTTAGGTAGGGAAGACCCTACATACTGTTTCTTTGTTTCTTTTTTGGACTTGAAATGTAAGCATATATAATGGAAGCTGAAATATAAGGGTTTTTCAAGGTGTACCTTGCATAGTACGGATTAAATACCCTTTTCCAATGATTTCCGATCAAAATACTCCTTCCAATGGTCGTAACTAAATTCTTTTACATGGTGTATGTGATCCGAATAATATGGGGGGGACATTGAAATTGTCGAAGCTTCACTACTACCTTGTTTGGCTAACATAATCAACCTTCTCATTTCCACGTAAACCAATATGGGACAGGACCCACTGCAGCTCAATTTCTATGGCCTTTTTTTTTAATTTAAAAATCATGTCTTTAATGCCTACCTCATTATAAACATGATTTTAAGCTAAAGAAAAAAAACTAACACCAGAGGCGCAACGAGACAAATGCAAAGAGCTTTTTGAGTCCGTAAGGATCAAAAACTTGTTCTCTTCTAAAGTTTCAATGTACGACAACGCTCCCAAGATTGAGATTATTTCAATGTACTTTATAGACATATCTATACATATAAAAAAATCGTAAACCTATAATAGTCTGTACAATAATAATATTGCTAGGACGACTTAAGATGAATAAATGAATATACTTGGATACTTTTTAAAATTTTTGTTCTTTAATTCGAACCCACATAACGCAAAAGCTGCTGGACACATTTACATAAATCTTCTTGAATTGTGTAGTCTGAGGTCCAAAACAACATCAAACATAAAATATTTTTCGCTATGTCATTTAGGAGCGGCGCAGTGACTCAAAATTTATTTATAACTGATGGATTAACGATCAGCCTAGACAACGTAGAGACCTCAAACTTTTAGCATCCACTAAGAAAGGATTATATGAAATTCTACCCCTAAGGGGGTTCTACGTTCCCTTTAGGAATGCAGGTAAATCCGAAAATCAAATATTGGTTGTCATATTTTCTATATTTCTTCTTTTTACTTAAATTAACATTACTGCTCTCGCCTGAGTCTTCACTTCGTTTTCTATTCTTTTGAATAAAACTATCCATTTTTGATATTAAAACTCTACGTGCGTAATTAAAAAAAACAAAATCTGGACTGAATGACATGAACACGCGTGACAGTAGGGAACTTGAGGATAGGGAGCCAGCCGGCAGCGGCGGCCCTGCTGTCCGTTACCGTTACCGTTACAATAGTTACCCCGCCCAGCAGTTTTGCCACAGAGACTCAACGACGATATCAACCTCGGTCTGACCAAATCCCACTATTCATGCTACATTTCAGAAATGTAATGGATTGAGTTATCCGACATTTGTACCAACTAGTACAGTCGATCTGTATATCGGCGCGGTCAAAGATCGACGAGGCACCATAAGATAGAGTCTGTGACTCTATGGGGCTGTTGAAGCAGGATGTGGAGTGGATAGGAAAGTTGAGTCGACAAGAATACCAGCATCGAGCCAACTTAAGAAGGATATAAATTATACTTGGTATGTGATATATAAATGGGCGGGAATAGAGCTGCTTGTAACCTATGATCATGAATTGTATCTTATTCCGACCGACGTGTCTTCGTTTTATCTTCTATCGTGCTGTTTTCATTATTGTTTTCTGGTTCGAAGTAGATATCTAAGTCTTCGGGTTCCGTTTCTGTGTCCGTTTCTATTATTTTGTATATATTCTCGGCTTCTTGTTTAATTTTTTGTGGAACTGCAGCAATTATTGTCCAATAAGATTTCGGTGTTTGGGTGTATTTATGGACGTCATGAATATAATAGAATAGAAAAATCTTTATTTTATAGGACATTCAGGATGTCATTTTAACCAAGTCAAGATTACAATAAAATACATAAAAACATACATTAAACGATTTAAATACATACTGCAGCATTTCTGCTTGCGATCTTTTTTAAGTTCTCTAATTCTTTTCGGTCTAGTTTTCTTTTTAATTTATTAGATTTCTAAATTTTAGAACTTGCTCCATTTTTGCATTTTGTTTGGGATTGAAGTTGTCATTTTCTTTCGACAATTTTTTTTTGTGTAGACATGACTAATTTCTCAGTGTAAATAGTCTGTTTTTTTATTGAAATTATGGAATTATCTTACTAACAACGGCCGACATTTGTTATAAAAAGTATATAAATTATTTCTTTCGGTATAATAGTGAAAGTTTATTTTATTATCAAAATGTAAGTTTTTCACTTTTCTCTTTTTTTGTTCTCACACGCCTACTCTACCTTACCTACGCTATACAGTACACTTTTTACAACATCTACTTCACGCTCAGACAAATACTCTATCAGGCTGTTCTTGCAACAGTTACGAGAATCCTGGGTCTTGTGGTTTAAATCAAATCTGGTTATCATTTGACATGGGGGGATTACTTCACGACCTGCAAGAGCAGAATATCTTTCTTGTATAGGTTACACTAGCTTGACATTCTTACTTCACTAAAATACTCATATATTTTAATTTTTCTTCCTTTTTGGTATCCTTTCGGGATTAGTGGCCTTTTAGGTATCCTAGTCCAATTTGGATTTTTTGTAGTTTCAGTGCTTTTAATTACGACCTAATAAAAGGCTGGGTTGAAGTACTTCGTAGAGAAGTCCGATAGATGAACACCCAAGTTACGTACGCCCCAAACCTGAGCCAGCCACAATTCCGTTGCGGATATTCCGGCGGCCCCAAGAAGACCATTTAGCTAAGTCCCATAGTACCATTCCCTAAATTCATTAATTTTAACAAATAGCCAATTGTCAAATAGGTAGAAATTTTGTTCGTTAACAAATTACATTTTATCTTCCTATTTGGATCAGATAACAATTGATTATAGTTAGGCCACATGATTCAATTTATGTATGTTATTGTTACTGTTCTAAATTAACCAGCACTTCTTTTCTAAACAAAATTTCCATACGTTATTAGCAATTTAAATAGTTAAATACCCTTAAGTTATAGTTTTTTTTTTAATTTAATTGTGCAATTTAATTAAACCCCCTTTTCTATAAATTTCATCTACTTTATTTATTTTGTGTTTCGGCGATACCACCTCGTAAATTTATAGCTGAAATACATACGCATTCTTTCTTTTGACCTTACTGACTCTACGATTCGCAAAGGTGTAGTCTTCCTCAGAGAAGAACAGGCAAGAAACTCTGAGGCTGCTCTTTTAAATCGCATAACAAATTTTCTTATTTACTCATTTTAACTAAATCTGAAATAACTCTAGAACTGAGCAGTTCATTCCCATGGCTGCCTGTATTATAGATAATCAGAAATTTTGTAATAGCCCTTTTTGCAAAGTTTATGTTTAATTACTGGCTTAAAGAGTCCCTCCAAATGAATATCGAACGTCCAACTTTTCTCATGTATTCATTATAATTATAAGCGGCGTGTTGTAGGTGTGGTTTTGGACGTGTGATTATGTTGCCGTAGAATGAAATTCTGCACACTTTTATGATTTTCTTTATTGTTTTGCCTTGTAGTATTTCTTTTTATATGAAATGCTCAATGTATCAAAGGACACTCCATGTTTTTAGGTGGAGCGTCTTTTGATACATTGAGCATTTCCCTGAGAATATGTCTTTCGTATTTCCTTAATCTCGATCGGTTACGCTTGGTTACACACATTGAGCCCATAACTCATTGTAGGGCTTGTCACCATCTTATACATTAGATATGCAATTTCTCACTCAATTTTATTTGTTTTAATGAATGTAATCAGCATTTTTGAGTGTTTGCAGCGCTTTTTAATGGTGGCTGATTGATCATGTGAGGCTAAAATAGAGGTCATCGATGTCCAACTTCCAGAGGACAACGAGCAGAGGATCCAAGAACGGGAAATCCTCCATCGTTTGTCCTGTGACCATTTGGTGTTGAATAAACGGCAGGTTCACTAGCTCTTGAGGACTCAGCTGGTGCGCGTTGAAGTAAAGTCTGATTCCGTGAAGAATCAAATCTTCTTCTGTCAGTTAGTTGGCGTCTGCAGCTGAGATAAATGGTTCTCTAAAGCTCAGGTCGTCCAGGATGACCGGTGTCATTAGAAACCGATAGAAGTTTGTGTACCTTACTTTCAAGAGCTTGATTTCCATTCACTTGGGTCTGATTCGACGTAGAAGTGGCAACTCTAGATGGCGCCAAAGCTATCATAGATTCCGAATCGATTTCTTCTGGGATCTGGTTTCCTATCTGCGACGTCACTGGAGCACTTTTACCTTGACCAGATAGTAACTCAATAGGACGTCGCTTCAGTTTTCTTCTTTTCGGTTCCGAGGTTCCTGGTGCTTCATACTCAGAGCTCATTAACTCTATCACATTACTCTGGTTCATTTCAGAGACTTTAATCCATTTCTCGATCTGAAGATTGTCAGCCATTGTGTCAGAATAAAAACTGACCCGTTTAGTGATAGTCTGATGGTATTTATTCTGTTTGCCAGATATGACACAAAAAAATGAATATGTGTAGATAATATATCACCGCTCAATATAAAATGCAGTCGAATAATCGTCGAGCGCCAAACGGAGATACTGACGTGGGTTGTGGGTTTTTTGATTTAATATAACTTGATATTTATGCATGTGTTTGGGGGGTTATTAATAAAATAAGTAGATATTTTTTAAAACACAAAAATTAAAACACTAAAATTACACAACATCAATAGGCATAGGTAGTTATAATGTCAGGGATAATATAATATTGAATGTCAATATTGAAATTAAATAATAAATCTTCAATTAATTTTGATATGTGTGGCTATCCTAAAATTCCCACGCGATTAAATCATTAAATTAAAATTAAAAATTATGAATCAAAGTATTCTGCAAGGCACTAAAAGGCTTTGTCGATAAGGAAGAGCCATATTTTAGTTTTAAATTACATGATATCAGTGCAGCGTCTTATGTGTGGAGATAGTTTATTGTATATTTTTGGTGCTTGTTTAAAGAAGCTTTTATAATATAGCGCAGTTTTCGAAGGTTTTTGTACTAGCTGGTCATAACGTCTTAAACTGGTAACACGATCAAACAAATTTGGATTGCGGCGTATGAACAAGCATGTCTCATATATATAAATTGATGTCAATGTTAGAATTTTCAATTCCTTGAAATGCTGTCTATAGCTGTCAGTACGTTTTAGGTTGCAAATTGCGCGCACACATCGTTTCTGAGCTCTAAATACTTTGATGACGTCAAAGGCATTTCCCCAGAATATTATACCGTATCGAATTATCGCTGCAGCCTGACCGTAATACGATACAAGTACAGTCTTTCTATCAGCAATTTTACTCAACTGGCGTAATGCACACGAGCAACTAGTAAGTTTATTACTTACATGCTCAAGATGGGTTTTCCATTTCAAGTTACTTTGAATGTGTAGTCCCAAGAATTTCATCATATTAGTCTGACCCACAACTGTCCCTTCATGAGATACTTCAAATTGTAATTCGTTGTTTCTTTGTTGTATAAATTTCATTATTTTGGTTTTTTCAAGATTAATTAATAAGTTGTTCGTTTTCAGCCAGTCTATTATCTTTGTCAAGCTATATTTAATGTCAAGTTCATTATAATAAATGACTGTACAATTATCTGCAAATAATGTAACCGGGTTACTTATAGCCTTCGGCATGTTATTGTTATAAACCAGGATTAGCAATGGTCCCAAGACACTACCTTAGGGAACTCCATAATAAGTAGATCTAGGTCCAGACATGTATATCGTTTCTGGCTTTGTCTTGGGATATACTTTGCTTATGCAAGTTATCTGGGTTCTATCACTTAAGTAAGATTTTATGAGGTTCAGAACATTTCCTCTGTAGTGTGAAGACAGTGTTCTAGTTTGTAAGAGCATTCAACTACAATATGTTACTATAAGAGGAATATTGGAACGATGTAATAAGCACATGTAACTAATACAGCATCTATTTATCTACTAACTCAAGACACCTAGTTTAAGATGTAACCTAACTAAACGTTTAAGGACCAATAGCCCTAGATTAGATTTATACATGTCACCGGAAAATAATAAGAATCGTAAGTTGATCAACTTTCGATGTAGTTTATCAACTATCGGAAAATCATACACGGCAGTTGGATGAAGGACAAGCAGGATTTTCCTTCTCATATATTCAATGATCCAGATATTATCAATTCCCATTTTTTGGACGTACCAGGTAGTAGTACAATTTCTCTTTCTCAACTTTCATTTTACGAATTCAATTGCAAGGTGAAGGATGCTTTTGAGTTGAGACGAGTGGGAGAACAAGATGTTTTAAAAGTTATACGGTCGCTCAAGTCTAATGCCGTTGGAAGTGATTGTATATCAATAGACATGCTACTATATACTTTGCCAAGTAGCCTGACAGCAATTACTGAAATAGTGAATAGGTCGATTGAAACCAACACGTTTCCTACTGACTGGCAAAATGCTTTAGTTAGGCCAATTCCAAAAAATTCAACCGCTACAGCATTAAAGGACTTGCGCCCCATTAGTATTCTCCCATGTGCGTCCAAGATCATGGAAAAAATAGTGGCAAATCAGCTGACAACCTTCGTCGAAAGGAATAAAATCTTGCCGCTCAAGCAAGCGGGTTTCCGTAAATTTCACAGCACTACAACTGCCATGCTGAATGTAGTTGATGACATTTTGAAAGCGGTTGATGATGGAGAGGGTACCCTGTTGGCATTGTTAGATTTCTCTAGGGCCTTTGATAGCATTAGTATACCACTGCTGCTCTCAAAGCTACATTTCTATGGCTTTAGTGCATCTGCCATCCGCTGGTTCGATAGCTACTTCAGCAGTCGCACTCAGCTTGTAGAAATTTGTGACGAGGGGGGAACAATTATACGCTCACAAAGGAAAAACATATCAAGAGGTGTGCCACAGGGCTCAATTTTAGGTCCACTTCTTTTTGTACTGTATTGTGCGGATGTAGTCGATCATATTAAAAACTGTAATTATCAAATCTATGCGGATGATATTCAAGTATACATCTCATGTAAGCCCTCTGACAGTCAATTAGCAAATGCCCTACTGAACCAAGACTTGGAACGCATAGCAAACTGGTCGGAGCGCAATGCACTTGTGCTTAACGGAAGCAAGTCCAAATATATGATTTTAGGCTCAAAACATCAAATCAAAAACATTTCTGAGAAAGGAATTTCAATAAATGTGAAAGGCGACGTAGTAGAGCGCGTACATGAAACACGAAACTTAGGACTTCTAATGGATGAGGAGCTCCGTTTTGACAAGCACATTATTAAAACCGCAAGTAATTGCTTCTATCGACTCAAAGTGCTGTACCATATCCGAGAGTCCCTTAGTACTAACATACGAATAAAATTATGTGACTCGTTGGTTCTATCAAAGTTAAACTATATGGACGTGGTGTATGGTCCGCGGTTACTCGCGCGCACTGCAAAACTGATTCAGCGCGTGCAAAACGCCTGCGCTCGTTTCTGCTTTCATATCCCGCCGCGTACGCATTGTACTCCCTTCTTAAATCAAGCTAATATACATAAAATGAAATACCGTAAAGAAATTCATTTAGCAACTTTGCTCTTTAATGTAATCAAGTTTCAGCTACCTCCTTATCTGTATAAGAAACTAGTCTGGTGTCGCGACGTCCAGTTGCGCGAAACACGTCGGTCACCTTACGCTCTCGTTCTGCCACAACACCATTCCACGGCTTTTCGTGGAAGCTTCCGATTTGCCGCATCACGTATATGGAACGATCTTCCACCGCCAATCCGTAACCTGAAATCTCTGCACTTATTTAAAAACGAATTTAAAAAATACATGCTAAATGTCCAGAAAGGAAAGGAATGATTTGCCGTCTAAATGCGTATCTGTGCATTTTTTACTTGCTTTCAAAACAAAGCGTCAAAGCCACCACTGATGATAATCGATGAAAGTTCCGACAAAGATGAAGCACATTGCTGCGTTCGGCTGACATCGTCAATTAGAATGCCGTTGTGCGGAGCAGTGTATGTGTGACATTGATATATTTTTTGTATTAATGCGTCGAAGTCGGATTGAAGTTCCATGAGCGCACTCGAACAGATCATTGGTTGGTTGTTCCTTTCTCAATAATATTATTCTTGCAGTTTAGGTTACACAAATTTTAAGTTTTATATTAAGTAGGTATTTAAGTAGTTTTAATGCAAGTAGGTGGTGAAGATGACGAAATAGGAGGTGGACAGTGAAGTCTCCAATAAAGGATGCTGCAATTTGCTTTACCGCCGTAAATAAATAATGTTGCACCGTGATGGTCTGCGAAGGTAACTTATCTATATCATCTGCATAATAAAAGCACGGTGGGTAGTCACATCGCGTTGTGTGTGCATCGGTTGTATTTGTTATTTTTTTGTAACTATATTTCTTTCTTCCTATTTAACCTTTTATATACATTGTAGGTAGGCACGTGTAGGTATATAAGTATACTTATATGTATAATTAAATTGTATTTATGATAGTCATTAGTGAAACACATATTATATTTATGATTAAAATGTATAGATAAATAAGACTATTGTATAATTGAGTACATAAATGTGTAGGCAATGTTTATAATTTCATTCAGATATGTATACTTGAATCACTTAATTTATATTACTTAAAATCACTTTAAACTTATTTATTTTTTAATTTATTTATTGCTCTTTATTCATTCGTGTTTTTATAATTATTATAACATTGCAGTTATACATTATTTAAATTTTATTGTATTCTTTAAATAGACGTTGTTGGTGTGTGTGTGTGTAGGTACATTGTTGCCGTCATGTCGGAATAGGGTGCACATAAAACCAGCGCCATGACTTGTGGTAGTCTCAAGTCATGGCTTTAGCTGAGTGCTACCCTTTTGCACGGCACGTCACAACGCAGAAGACTCACTCTTAATTTAATTAACTATTTATAAATATTTGTTCTTTTTTTGTGTAGATTTTAAGTTTTTTTTTATTTGTTTTTTTTTTGTTTTTTGTTATTTGTTTTGTTTTTTTTGCCATTTCACTTTCCTTTAATGTCTCTGTGTTGTGATGTCCTTTGTAATAAATAATTTTCTATTCTATTCTATTCTAAATGTATTATTTAACGTATCAATTTCAGGTAATTGATCAATTTACGGCGTCTCGCGGTAAAATTATCCGACGAACGCGATGTGTACGCTGATCGGTTGAAAACTCGCTACTTTAACACTATTACGATCGAGCACAGGCAAAAATGGAAGTGTGTGTCATGTGTGTTCAAAGCATACACTCTTAGATCAGACAGTACTCCTGTGCACCAGCCTGCAGAGGGTGTAAACACACGTCAGCGGGGGGCGGCAGTTCCCAGCCCGCCGTTTCTCAGCGTTGGACCAGACTCTCATCATTTCCTGGTCGAGAAGTTGGCTCAGTTTACCGAGGAGATGCGAGCAACCCAACTACAGTGGGCAGCCTTGCACAAAACAATATCAGGTTTGGCAGAAAGGATAAGTGATAGTGAGAAGCGCTTGAGTGAGCTGACAGTTCGTATGGATAGCCTTGAGCTCCAGGATGGCATCGGAGAAGCGTGAAGACAAGGAGTTACTTAATACTATTGAATCTTTAAAAGCAGAACTCAATGAGCTTGACCAGGAGCTTTTAATGAATGATGCAGAAATATCGTGCATACCAGAAGCAAAAGGTGAAAATGTAAAGCATATTGTGATTTCGCTCGCAAATAAGCACGGGGTGCAGCTGGACAAGCAGGACGTTGTTTGCGCTACGCGCGTGGGGCGGCTGGTGGAGCCGGCGGGCGAGGGCATGGCGGCGGCGGTGGGCGCCCGGCCGCGCTCCATCGTGGTGCGGCTGGTGCGGTGCGCCGTCCGCGACGAGCTCATGCACGCGGCCCGGGTGCGGCGCGGAGCCACCACGGAGGGTATCGGCCTGCCGGGGCCGCCGCGCCGGTTCTACGTCAACGAGAGGCTAACGCGTGCCAACCGCCAGCTGTTCCGCCAGGCACGCGACGCCGGAGCCCGTCTGAAGTGGCGCTTCGTCTGGACGAAGGACGGCAGGGTCTTTGCCCGCCAACATGCCGAGCCAGGGGCCCCCCGACATCGCCTTCGTACAGTATCCGACCTTGTGCGTGTTTTTGGCCCTGATGCTTTTGGTACTCCTGAAAACGGAAATTAATACGCCTAAGTTAGCGAACGATCTAATAATTTACGCAAAACATGGTTGCTTGTATAGTTCTTGGTATTGTGGTTATAAATTTTATATAAGTCTAGTAATGCTTACCATTTCTTTGCTTGCAAATCGTGTGATGTATATCTGCTTTCAGTTATTGTCACATTTATCGATTTATAGTAATAATTTTCCCACTTTTGATCTGAAATTTAAAAATGTGTCAATTATTTTTATGATTACCAACTACATACGCAAAATGGATTCGGAAGTAATACGTAAACGCCCTTCCTATTATTATTATTGTCATACCAGCTGTAACTGTAATCGTATACTCACTTCTGTGAATTGTTTACATCCTTCTCTGTCTGCTTGTTATCACTATTATGTTGGCTTGATTTCGATTTCTGCTATGTTTGCTGCAGTGAACGTAAATGATGAACATTCGGGCACACTGAAATTAAACACAGGTACATGTAATTCGCTAGTTCTCCAATATAATTTATGTCATACACTCCAGTTCTTTTTACTATCAACATATTTACACTTTACACTCTCAATACAAAACAAAACACTTTGTAATACACACACTCATAATAATGATATTAAATAAGTTTAATATAAATTTATTTTATTCACATGGTAATACTGACAGCATTACATTGTATTTAACTCGACATTTTGTTTATATTTTCCGGTATTTTTATGCAAGAATTTACTTACATGATGCTCCGCTCATTATAATCAAATGTCCACTGGTTAATGGTCCACGTTGTTACATAACCGTGTTACATAGCCAATGCGGATACCTTTCACTTTTTTTAAAATTAATTAATAACGACCAATACTTAAAATTGGCTCTTTACAATGCTGGATCTCTTAACACTGGTCACGATAGCTTTCGTTTGGCTATGGATAGATTTACGCCCGATATTTGATGATTAAACGAACTTACCTGTACGTGAAGTTCGATCATAATTACTCGAAGAGCTTCGTTCGAAGATATTAGCATTCATACACATGTAGATGTTGAGAGAAAGGTAAAATTTAGGTCGTGAAATCAATTCTCTTATAAAGTTTATTTTCTTTCAAAAAATAATAGTAATAACAAGTAAACAAAAAAAACTGTATTCTTTGTAATATAACAATTAAAATGTTGGTAAGGATTTTAAAAAACAATATGCTTGTTATTGTGATAATAATTATGTGTTTGAATTACTTAATATATTTAGATCGAAATCCCGCTGATTAAAATTATCTGTGGAAATGTCTTTATTATAATACTTAGCGAAAACTACAGAGGTTTCGCTCCAATCCGCCGTCTTTCTTATGACATCCAGACTTACTCCCATTCGAAAAGCTTTCAAAGTAGCAGCGTGTCTGGTGCTGTGGGCAGTAAACAACGATGTGTCGATGCCACTGCTGCTCAAAGTGCTCTTCACCCACCTGCTTAAAGTTTGTGAGGAAACACCTTTATGAGGTTTTCTGAACGAGATGAATAAGTACTGGTTGTTTTGACGAATGTACTTTGTCTTATCAATATAAGTATTTAAAGTACTTGCAGGACATATCTGCGGCTTTTCTGAGAAAAATGGCAATGGAAGTACTGGTTGGTGTGAGCTTACATGCGAAGTTTTTATTGTCTGTAATTTTGATTTTTAAACCAGAATCGTAAAAAAATATATTATTTATATTTATTTTAGACAGCGTTTGGACTCTGTGTGCAGTCACGAGTGTCAACAAAGTAATTAGTTTTTTACTAAGATTTTCTAAATTTAAGTTATCATTTGGATACCAAGTGGCTAAATGATTTAATACTTGATCCATGTTCCAAGTGACATTGTATTTGGGAAAAGTAGGCCGCAAACGAAAAACTCCTTTAAGTTGTCTTTTTATAAGGTCATTATTTGTTACTTCATGACCGATTAATAGTGACAGAGCAGACCAACAACTATTTAAAGTCCCATATTGAGCACCGGTGTTAAAAACGAGCAATAAAAAACTAAGTATATTGGATGTCGCAGGCGAATAAGCATCGATGTTGTTTATCCCACAATAAACAAACCACTTCCTAAGACAGGTGTCATATTGTTTAAGGGTATTTTCTGACAGGGATGCTAGCATCACTGGAAGACATGACTCCGGGACCTCTTCGGAGAAATGACGTAATCCGCTGGTGTACCGCGCGCTCGCTGCAACGAGAAATAACTAGTTCACCCCTTGAACGAAGTATCAATGATTTTGATACAATAATACTTTTAAATAGTGGATACTAGGGCTGGGTAGGCCACTGAGGTACCACAACAATTCCAGTTGCTTTGTCGTTTATAATTTTGCGTAAGGTTTTTAAAATTATTGATATTGGTGGAAACGCGTAAAAGTTTAAGTTGGTCCAAGACAATGTAAATGCGTTTATCGCATACGCATCCGGGTCTCTATGCCATGACACATACATTTCACATTTGTGGTTAGTCCTACTCGCAAATAAGTCAATGGAAGGAGTGCCAAAGTGGTAAGTAATCTTTTCAATGGCATCGTGAGATATCTCCCATTCAATATCAGGATGTGATCTTCTTGATTCGGCATCAGCTACTACGTTGTCTGAAGAACGAATGTAGTCGGCATGAACTATAATTTTGCGCGTTTCACACCATTGCCGTAGTTGTTGAGTAATATTAGTTAAATGGGGAAATTGGACCCCGCCCATTCTGTTAAAATACGATATGGCTGTTGTGTTATCGATACGCATCAGTATTTGACAATCAGAAAAGTTTTTATCAAAACTTTTAAGTCCTAGGAAAGCTGCGAGAATTTCTAGGTAATTAATATGGAGTGTACGCTCGTGTGCGTCCCAGGGGCCACTCGCAGTATCGTCACCACACGCAGCCCCCCATCCCGTTGTTGAGGCATCGGTAAATATCTCTAAAGTATATTCGTCACTTTTTATTTTGCTAACTGCGTTATCAATATTATGTAGCCACCAATTAAAAATACTAGAAACATTTTCAGGAATCGTCATGAACCTGTCATAATATTTTAAGTTTAAATATTTACACCTCTGTAAAAAGGGCTGCCAACGTAATTGTGATGCAGGAAGGCGGGCCTTTATTGTTCCCCAATCTGTACATCATGCGAAGGTCTGTATGACAACGTTGAGCCTTCAGAAGACAGCTCTGATATAGACGTACAAGAGACTTAAGAAAGAGACAGGGGTATGTTGAATCTCACAAGTTATTCTGTAGTCATTCATCTCTCCTTGATATATGATCACAAGTCAAAGTCTCACCATCTTTTTTATTTTCCAGGAGAATGACCCGCGACGCTGACGATGGAGTAATCAGACCCTGTACCAGGACCCCATGCATCAAAGAATCTCAGCACGAGGCGGAAGGTATGTTTAATCTCACAATCTATTTTGCAATCTTCATCTCTCCTTG
>OX465266.1:11652363-11780295 GCA_949987775.1 Aproaerema taeniolella | reverse complement strand
TGACCTACCCCCACCCATTAGGAATCTTAATTCGAAGTTTAACTTCAAAACAAATTTTAAGGAGCATTTACTTGCAATACATAAGTCAGGTATCCCAAGAAGCTTTCTCAAACGATAACTGGCACTTCCATCAAGGATCAATTATTTAACAATTGTGACATATTTTGATAATAGTTATTAATTCAATTAATTGTTTAATTAATTGATATTTCCCTTAAACACCGCACCTCATCATCACACACTAGACATCACACATAACCAACCATAACACGCACAACACAACACAACAGCCTTATTATTTCTACACCCCGCGTTCCATTCACAGGCGAGGGCTGAAAATCAGTGTTGCCAGTCTGAAATACAGACTGACAAAAAATCGCTGAGCCCAGGCCTTTTTACTTACTGCAGCATCCATACGCAAATTAATATGTATTAACATGTTTAATATAATATGTATTAATTGTATGTATTTTTGTTTATTTTAAATCTGTGTTTTTTATGTCATTTGTGATCGTCTAAATGTTTGTATCTGTGTGCTGCATGGTAAAATACACGTTTTTTATTATTATTTATTTATTTATAACTCGAGGTGTTCGTTGATTGGTTGAATGTCTCACTTAGAACTGCGACAATTAGGTTTGTTAGTAGCCGAACCCAACCAACCCATTTAGGGTTGTTTGGGTTAGGTTAGGTTAGAACGGCGACCTTCAACGTTTCTGACACTTCGCGGCAGCGGCCGGCGAAGTGCCAGAAACGACTCGACTGTGGTTGCCTCTTAAGTTGTCGCATCGACCAATCAGAGAACAGTATTGTATAACGGATGTCAGTTTAACGTAAAAATGTACACTGAGCAGCAATTAGAAAAATTTAAGACGATAATTAAACAAAAACTTTGTAAAAAGGGCTATTATAGAATTTCGGATTATCTGTTAGACAAGCAACCATGGGAATAAATTGCTCAGCTCCAGAGTTACTCAGATATTAAGTCAATTAAAATTAAAAGTAAGAAAATTTATATGATTGACTTAAAAAGAGCTACCCTCGGAGTTTCTTGCCTATTCTTCTCCTGAGGAAGACTGCACCTTTGCGAATAGGCGCAAAGTCAAACGTGCTAATGTAATTCATAATATTGACGTGTTCAAGTATCATTTTATATGTTCAATGAAATAAACACTTTTGACTTTGACTTTGTGAGAACAAAAAAAAGAAAAGTGAAAAACTTACATTTTGATAAACAAATTGATTTCCACTTTTTAAACCGAAAGAATAATTCATCTCCTTTTTCGCAATAATTGTTGGACGTCGTTATTAATATTAATACACTTAATTCATTTACACACAATAATCGGTCATATTTACTCAAAATTTTTTTGTCGAATGAAAATGACAACTTCAATCCCAAACAAAATGCAAAAATGGAGCAAGTTCTAAAATTTTGAAATCTATTGAATTAAAAAGAAAACTAGACCGGAAAGAATAAGAGAACATAACAAAGATCGCAAGCAGAAATGCTGCAACAAGTAAAACAATTGATTACAAAAGGGCTACTTAAAGAAATAGAATTTGAAGCATTAGAGAAGATCACGAGTGACATAGAATTATTATACCAAGAAGTTGTTAATCTATGCACAGAAACAATGGCGAAATTCGACTGAAAAGTATCTTTGAATTTGTTACCAGTACTAGACGACAATGAAGCAACAACCAAACGACTGATCAGCGGAATAGAATATTATTCTACCGTTATAACATCAGATTGTCACAATGATTTAATAGCCTTCGTGTTGAAAACGAGACTTTCGCAATCAGCGAAATCAAAAATAAACAGCACTTATACAACTGTATGCGCAATGATAAAAGATTTATAGGAACATTTACTACCTAAAAAATCAGCAAATGCTATACAATGTCAACTACAAAATTTAAAACAAGAGGAACGGTCGATAGATGAGTTTGGATCAAAACTAACAGAAATGTTTACCGAACTAACAGTAACGCGAGCGGAAGGCAATGAGGCAAGCGACACCGTGCTGAAGTGACTCAATGAACAGCAAGCAATAAAACGATTTGCTGACGGATTGCGAAACAGAAGACTAGGGCATTAATCTCAGCAAGAGACTATAATACTGTAAAAGACGCAATACAAGGAGCAATGGATGAGGAAGCGTCAACACCATTATTGACAGGGGGTGTTATGACAATGCAAAGGCGATATCAAACCACATACAGGATCGATAGACGACCTATGGCATATAGGGGAAGACCATATCAAGCAGGATATCGGACAAATGCACCACCACGAATGGGAAGACAAACACAAGACACAAAACCATCGACATATCCTCAAAACCAAGGACAAAAATCCTATATACAAAGAGGAACATCCTCCTACAGAGGAAATCCGAATCGCAGACAAGGTATATTCAGTAAACCAGAAGGATATGTAGGACTCGTTACAAAAGAAAACGAAGAAGTAGAAGAGACAAATGATGAAGACCAACAGGAACATGAAGAAAACTAGTTTATTGAACATGACGAAAATCAGTATTTTCAACATGACGAAAACCAGTTCTTTCAAGATTAACGAAAAATATTAGAAATCGAAACGGATACAAAGTCAATACAAATCAAAGTACAGAACAAAAACATGCTATTTATAATAGACACAGGAGCATCAGCTATAGAATATAAACACATAGAGAATCTTAACTTAACCATATACGAAAACAACTTCAGCGTAAAGGGAGTCGGCGGAACAGTAAAAACAATAGGCCATATAATGACGAGAGCACAAAAGAAAAAAATAGAAGACAAAGATAAAACCTTCGAGCCCATGAATACAGATAGGCTCAACTAACCTATACTAGTGGAGATAGAAACAAAAACAAAAAAATCAGTAGAAATAAGATTTATTAAAGAGGAGGAACAAGAAATAATACGGAACAGAAATCATGAGTTAAAAGAAAACAAAATATTTATATACGATGCCACGAAGTTAACGTTATATATAAAATTAGTTGTCCGATCGCATTTAACGCCAAGCGGATTTGCGAGGGAGCTAAAATAATTTTGTCAAATGATAGAAATAAACTAAATACATATAATTAAAAGTGAGAAAAATAAAATATTCGTGGAAAGCTAATAAAACAAATAAAATAAAACATGGACAGGACCAAGATTATGTATATTGAAGGATAAACAAAGAATAACAGGATAAACAAAGAATAACCAACGAGTAATACTGAACGCTTTTCATCTTTTACCAACAAGTGGTCACGCAGGAATTAGGCGAATGTATAACAACATAAAATAGTATTACTATTGGCCAGGAATGGAAAATTATATTAGGAAACATATTAGGAAATGCAAGGAGTGCCAGAAACAAAAGCACTCGGCTTATACGCGAGAACCAATGACTATAACAAGTACCGCGAGTACTGCTTTCCAAAAAATATATCTAGAAATAGTGGGACCATTGCCAAAAGACGATGATGGTTTTTCTTATATATTATCGTTACAGTGCGAGCTCAGCAAATTTATAGCCGTCTACCCATTAAGGACAAAAAGCGCAGTAGAAGTAGCAAAAACATTTGTAAACAACTTCATATTACAATATGGTATACCACAGGAAGTAGCAACAGATAGGGGAACTGAATTTATATCAGAAACTTTCAAAGAAGTATGCAAACTACTACAGATAAACAAATTTAATTCAACAGCATACCACCACCAAAGCATAGGTGCACTAGAAAACAACCATAAAAGCATTTAGGGGCGTACCTGAGAATACAGACAAACAATCATGCAGAAAACTAGAGCAGTTGGTTACATTTTCGGAGTTTTGCATACAATACTACAGTACACACCGAAACACATTACACACCTTACGAATTAGTGTATGGTAGGAAATGCGTCCTACCCAGCAACCTAAATAACCAAATAATAGAACCATTGTACAACTTAGAATCATACCCCTTAGAATTAAAATATAGAATACAAAGGGCGCAGCGAGAAGCTTTTGAAAATTTAATAGAAGGAAAACAAAAAAGAAAATTAAAATACAATTAAAAATTAAAACCTGAAACTTATAAAGAAGGAGGTAAAATTTGGCTTAAAAACGAGACAGGAAATTTTTTTTTTTTACTGCCCGGGAAGATGTAGTGTGAGGACAGTGTTCTAGTTTGTAAGAGCATTCAACTACAATATGAAGAGGAATATTGGAACGATGTAATAAGCATATGTAACTAATACAGCATCATTTATCTACTAACCCAAGATACCTAGTTTAAGATGTAACCTAACTAAACGTTTAAGGACCAATAGCCCTAGATTAGATTTATATATAAGCGCGACTAATTCATCAATAAACAGTAATCATCTTGTATTCGGAAGTCTCATTTCTCTCCCTAACTCCCGACATCTCACCTCTTATGCTATAGATTTCCAATTTTTTAAAAAGTATATTATGGTCTACATACTCAAAAGCTTTAGTTAGATCCATATAGAGAGCAAGTATATTTTGACGATTATCTATTCTGTGATATATCAATTTCAGGAAATCACGTAGAACCAAGTCTATAGACTTATTATTGCGAAAACCTTTTTGCTCATAACAAAGTATATTATTTTTCTCTAGGTAATTGTTTAGGCTACAAACTATCACTCTTTCAAATTTTTTTGAGAAAATAGGAAGTAAGGCAATAGGTCTGTAGTTCTGAATTTCCTGTTTATTACCTTTTTTAAATAGCGGTTTAATTAATGTAGTTTTTAGCTTTATGGGAAATACGCCTTGCTCTATAGATTCATTTACTATATGACACCATACCGGAGAAATGATGTCTGAAACAAATTTTATCACCCTGGTATTGATTTCGTCATATCCTGTGCTATTGGGATTTTTTAAACCTTTGATACATGTGGCAACATGGTGTGGGTCTGTAGGTCTCAGAAAAAAAAACCTTGATCAATTATAAGTACACGTCCTACATGTTTCGACTAGTGTTTTTGTAGGCTGTGTTGCTTCCATGTAATAGTCATTAAACGCTTGTGATAATATGTCTCTAGGGTTTGTAGCAGTTTCTCCGTTAATCTGAATTTGAGTTATGTTTTTTTTCGAAGTCTGATATTTGATTTTACGAAAAATGTTCCATGTCGCTCTGGATTTGTTAGTCGAATTTAATATGTAGTGTACTTATTTTGAGCTCTCTGGGTTAGCCTCATGATTTAAGCGAATAATCTTTACTTATATTAATTCCGTGGCAGTTATTTCTTTTTATCCTTGCTATTACGGTGAGCACGTTTCGTGCCGCTGTCACGTTTAATTTAAATATTTTAATGTTACAGCTTTTAATAAATTATTGAGATTTAACCCCTTGACGGACATCGCACCCGCAGTTGGACCAGTTAACCCCTAAATTTCCCGGAGTCTCTACGCACCATGTTCCCGTAGTCAAATTGAATATGATTGATTACAAATTTTTGTAATTGAATATCGTTGTAAAAAATAACGATTTTCTTCAATAATTTGGTTCTCTTTTTTTCAAAATAAAGTTTTTTCCTTTACCCGATCCCATAGTTAGATTAATCACTGCGTTCCACGCGTTTTAAAATATTTTTTTCTTTGCGTTTTAAAAAAAATCCACGTGTTTTAAGAACAATTTTTCTTTTAGGGTGTTTTTCTTTTTACCTTTTCAGGTGTAAGGTATAATTCCATTCCACGTTTTATTCTAAGGGTAAGTTAAGGTTTTACTTCTACTAGCAAGTTTATTCCTTTGTTTTCTTTTCTTTACTGCATTCGTTTGTCGGCTACAAGATGTCCGGAAATCGAGACACAATTATTATAGATGTTGAATCTGAAGAAGCCGCATCCGAAGCAGGCATTGCTGAAACACCATTCCGTGCAAGTCCTATTTTGCAGAGGTTCCATAATCCGTCTATTCCTTCCCATGAAGCTACGCGTATCACACAACTTTTCTCGCGAGATATTAGACTATCGAAATGGAATGTCAACTTCGACGGAAAGTCCTGCGTCAAAGTCTTCTTCAAGTTGATCGAGGAACGCATGTTCGCGTCGGACATTCCTTCGTCTTACGTAGTCCGTCGTTTTCATGAACTTGTTTCAGTTTCAGCTCTATTTTAGGACCATTAGGTAACCTTCACCGTCTTATGAGGTATTAAAGTCCCTTTTTTCAGAACTTATTTAAAAATCAATTTTGACTTTCATCTTGAACAAGGTCTTAGAGATTTGAAGCAAACCGCTTCTCAAACAGCCCGTGAATTCATTATTTTAATTCACAACCTTAACTAAAAGCTTTCAGATCCAATCCCTGATAATTATTTCCTATTACCAATCATTAAGCATAATTTGCATCCCCGTTACAGACCATGTTTGTCTACGAATAGGATAGAAAATATCGAAGTGTTGCTTGTTGTTGCTTCGAACTTCGAAATTTACGAACCCCCAGCTTTTTCAAACAACCTCCCACTACCAAGAACACAAACTAAGGTGGTACATAGCTCCCGTTGTCGACGCCAGTCGAGTTGTTTGTGTTAAATGTCATAAGGCCGGACATGACTTTAGGGCTTGTCGTGTCAATTCTGGTGTGATTTGTTTTATATGTAAACTAGCTTTCCACCCACGGCTTCGCCCGCGTATACTACGGTTATATCGTGCCCAGTTGTGAGATAAAATGTAACCTATGTCCTTTTCCAAGGTCTAATCTATCCCTGTACCAAATTTCATCAAAACCAGTTCAGTAGTTTAGGCGTGAAAGCGTAACAGACAGACGCGTGCGATCGCTGCTAATCATAAAGTGCTATAGGGCGAAGCCCGGCCTTCAACGCGTTATTTATAGGCAAAATATTCATTTTAATTAAATGCCGTTACGTGCCATATTTATCTATATACACAATGTATTTAAGGTTCTTAAATGTATTGCTTAAATTCGCTTCGTAAATAAGCCATTATTTCTTGTAAAAAGTAAAGAATAAAAAATGGTTATTGTGGGTTAATATCCCTAAGAGATAGACATATACCATTGTATGTCTATCTCTAGGATATTAACCCACAATAACATTTTAAATTTAAGACAGTAATTAAACAAAAACTTTGCAAAAAGGGCTTAGCAAAATTTCTGATTATCTATCAGACAGGCAGCCATGGGAATGAACTGCTCAGCTCTAGAGTTATTTCAGATTTAGTTAAAATTAGTAAATAAGAAAATTTGTTATGCGATTTAAAAGAACAACCTCATAGTTTCTTGCCTGTTCTACTCTGAGGAAGACTGCACCTTTGCAAATAGACGTAGAGTCAGTAGGGTCAAAAGAACGAATGCGGATGTATGTACTTAAATCGTTTAATGTATGTTTGTATGTATTTCATTGTAATCTTGACTTGTTTTAAGTGACAACCTGAATGTCCTATAAAATAAAGATTTTTCAATTCTGTTCTATGTAGACTCTTTTGTAGACCTTTTTAAGGTGCACAATACTCTATGATCAATCTCGTAGGGATCAGCCAGCATTTGCAATGCAAGCGCAAAATAATGTCACATTAGAAACCTCTTAAATTATCAGTGTTTCTCTACTATATTATGCATGTATTTAAACATAAATTTTGAATCGATCTATCTTTACAAAAAAACGCATCAAAATCCGTTGCGTAGTTTTAAAGATCTGATGATCTTTGGCGGGAACTCGGCAAGGGCAGTTGCTTTGTCAATTGAATTTGAATTATGAATGAATTATACTGTCCAACTGCGGGTACGATGTCCGTCAAGGGGTTAAATCTTAATAATTTATTAAAACCTGTAACATTAAAATATTTAAATTAAACGTGCTCACCGTAATAGCAAGGATAAAAAGAAATAAATGCCACGGAATTAATATAAGTAAAGATTATTTGCTTAAATCATAAGGCTAACCCAGAGAGCTCAAAATAAGTACACTACATATTAAATTCGACTAACAAATCCAGAGCGACATGGAACATTTTTCGTAAAATCAAATATCAGACTTCGAAAAAAAAACATGACTCAAATTCAGATTAACGGAGAAACTGCTACAAACCCTAGAGACATATTATCACAAGCGTTTAATGACTATTACATGGAAGCAACACAGCCTACAAAAACACTAGTCGAAACATGTAGGACGTGTACTTATAATGGATCAAGGTTTTTTTTTCTGAGACCTACAGACCCACACCATGTTGCCACATGTATCAAAGGTTTAAAAAATACCAATAGCACAGGATATGACGAAATCAATACCAGGGTGATAAAATTTGTTTCAGACATCATTTCTCCGGTATGGTGTCATATAATAAATGAATCTATAGAGCAAGGCGTATTTCCCATAAAGCTAAAAACTACATTAATTAAACCGCTATTTAAAAAAGGTAATAAACAGGAAATTCAGAACTACAGACCTATTGCCTTACTTCCTATTTTCTCAAAAAAATTTTAAAGGGTGATAGTTTGTAGCCTAAACAATTACCTAGAGAAAAATAATATACTTTGTTGTGAGCAAAAAGGTTTTCGCAATAATAAGTCTATAGACTTGGTTCTACGTGATTTCCTGAAATTGATATATCACAGAATAGATAATCGTCAAAATATACTTGCTCTCTATATGGATCTAACTAAAGCTTTTGACTATGTTGACCATAATATACTTTTTTTTTTTTGAAGTGTTATTATTAGCATCCACAGACTTTATGTCCGTGCCTTTGTCTACATTAAGTTTTCTTGTTAATACTTGATTTTATCTATAATACATTACTTTCCATAGAGGTTTACAATTTATAAATAAGTATAATAAATATATGAATACATAATGTATATAATGTATATAATATATATTTAAGCGAGTGACGGTTCTTCGCTGTTGCATTCAGACCTCAAGGCATCCATGACGGCTTTGTCTCGACTTTTGATCGCCATTTTGAGGTTGTAATTGACCACTTTTTCCCTGCCTGCCGCCTCTGCTTCTTTGATGAATCTGCCTATCGCATCGTTACCATCATCCGCATAATATTTGCAACTGGCGGTATGACGCGATATGGCGGTATGACGCGATATGGCATGTGGGATACTGTCGTGTAGCTCCTGCCTGGTCGTTGTAGTACGCACGATCACCACCTTTTCGTACGTCAACCCTTGAGCCTCGTGTATGATGAGGATGCGTGACCCGGTGCCCGATCCGTATCCCTGGTTTTGTAGAGTAGTCTTTTCTACCTGTGTATGAACAAGGTACAGTGTTTCGGACTGGGTTCGATCGATCTGTGCATCTGAATACCTTTCGAGTTTTAAGGAAGCCGTACGAAGTTTCGACGAGTAAATACCACTGTAGACTTCTCTAAGGGCAAATGCTACGTCAAGAGGGTTCCTATGGGTACACAGAAGCTCCTGCGTTATGGTACTCATTATTTCAGGGCGGGTGTATTTTAAAGGAAAAAGATTGTGTCGGTCAATATAGGGTAGTTGGTTTCTATCACTGATAAGCAGCAACTCGCTTGCCTTGACAATTTGGGCAGCCATAATAATAGCTCCAAAGTGGTTCATGAGTGCTTCGTCCACAATGAGTCTCTTGCACCTGTCCTTATTCGGTTCTCTAAGGCCATTAACTAGAACAGATGCAAGAGTACGCACCTTGGATCTGGCGAAGCCTCCAATACGGCTTGCAAGTTTGTCTCTAAGGTCTTTTGCCGCTTCGGTTGTAGTTGTGACTACCAGGTCTTGTTCAACCTCAAAACGGTTTACAACCCAGGTTGTTTTGCCACATCCAGGAACTCCATTTATCCATGATATGTTTGGCGCCTCCCAGGACTCGAAAGCTATGTCATCGGAAGAACCTCTCGAAACCTTATCAGACGTTTCAAGGATCCTGTCGTCTAGCATTACCTTCGTGCATCGGGCTGTAACGACTATAGGATCTTCTGAAGGGGTTTCAAACGTTATTACTCCCGATATTCTAGTTTTTTCTTCGTCCAGAGGCACAAAGCCACCAGTCTTGCTATATGCAACCATATGCCGACTTATTTCTTTGCCTTTAAGGACTTGGCAGGTGTCGTTGTTATATATGGTTGCATCTGCTTCCTCGAGTCTTACCTTAAGCAGTCTTTCATTTCCTAAATGGAACGAATGCAAGATGTTCTCGCAGGTCCTGAGATTGACCTGTCTGGTCGCTTTTATGACTGCTATGAACTCAAGGAATGCATTCGCCATGTGGTCGCGGGGAGACTCTGCCTGTCTGAGGGTAGGCGGATCTACTTGCCCCATATCGGCTTTTGTTCGGATGGAAGAGGGGTTTACTGGATGTCTTTTAGGAGGGCTTTTCGTGAACAACCCAACTGCTGCTGCTTGTCTTTCTGACGTGGTCATTGTATCCTTTTTTTTCCTGAGAACGCCGGGGATATTGGTAGCTGCAGCATTTATTGCATTAAGTATTGTGCTTATAATGCTTTTTCCCTTGATGCTTACATCTTTTCGCTTCTGCTGCGTCTTTTGATTGGCTTGGGCTATCTTTTGCTGTAACCTCTCGGATCCGCTAAGTGTTCCCGCAATGGGGTGACCGTTGGATGTCTCAGTGTTCGGTGCATGTGGTAAGAGGAAGTTCAGGTTTTCACCCCTATCTTCGTACACCACTATCTCATGTATTTCTGAGGTTTTTATACAGCCATTGTAATCCGAGACTGCTCCTTTGGCATGTCCAACCACCATTGCGTCCACACTAATCTTGCGGGAGGTTATCGTGGTGTCACTCTCTCCTAACTTTGCGAGCACTGAGCATGCTTGAGCGAACTTGGTTTCTTCTGTGCCTCCTTCAAATACCACTACCGTTTTGTTGCGACATCGTACAAGGCGACAACGGTAGCTTGCTAGTTTGATTTCCGATAACGCATTAAATGTCTTGCGTTTCATGCTCGTTCTGAAAGTGCTGCCATTCAATAGAGCTGCAAGGCCTGGTGATAGTGTTATATTTCCTCGGTTTGTGACGCTACAGAAGCCTATTCCTAGCCTCTCTGTGTTACTGTCCATGAATAAAGCCACTCCACGAATTCTTAGTCCGGGTTCGCCTTGCTCTCCGCACATTAATAATTGGTCAACGGAGTTGCACTGGCGGGTGGTCATTTCCCCTGTTGGTTTAAGATTTGTTTGTGTGACGTGGACGTTGGTGCAGGGCGTTTTGGATGTTTTATAGGAGGGGTACCTTGGTACTGCTGTTGTTAAGGTGCTGTTACGTTTGGTGGCGATGCGAAATATAGCCTCCGTGTACGCGAGGAAATAGTGCCTTTTTTGGGGATCGGTTATGATATTTTGTAACACCGATTTGTTTAGTTTGGTGTCCATAAGAATTTCCACGTCCATCCTTGCAGCCGCGAAGCGGGGACAGTCAAGTATTATGTGCCACACAGACTCACTGACGTTTGGATCACACTCACAACCGGGACTGTCTTTTAACTTGAACCGGTGTAGGTACTCCGCTATTCCTCCGTGACCTGTCATAGCCTGCACTTGTATGGGTGTCAGTTTCATAGACCTCACCAAACTGTACGCCTCGGAGACATACGGGAGGAAAGTTTTCGTAACTGAACCTGTGCTGGAGGTTTCATATCTGTCCTGCCATTTGCGGACCGATTCCTCCCGGATCTTTTTTTTAATGTATGACAGGGGGACTTTGTCGTAGTCTGGGGCAGTAACTGATTTCAGTGCACCCGTTTTGGCAAGTTCGTCTGCTCGTTCGTTTCCAGCTGTGCCGATGTGAGCCCTCAACCAGAAAAGCCTGACCTCTCTCCCCTCGGCTCTAATCTCTTTTATACTGTCCTTAATGGATTTTGCAAGGGGATGGCTCAGCTTGAGATTTTTGAGCAGATCAAGTGAAGATCTCGAGTCGCTCAGTATGTTGACAGTCGAATCTCTGTTGCTTTTAGCCATTTCACTGCTTTGCAAAGGGCATAGAGCTCAGATTGAAAGACCGTGCATGAGGGGTGTAGGCTGAAAGTCGAGTACTTAGTCTCTTTACCGTCCTCCCACCAGGTTAATGCAGCTCCCACCTTGTTCTTCATCTTATTACCATCTGTGTATATTTGGGGTCCGGTAATTTGGTAGCTGGTCAAGGTTTCATGGTCTGACTTCTCAAGGAGTTCATACTCAGTTGCTATGAGTTGTGATGGGTGGGGTAAGTCTTTATGGCTTACTGTGCGTTCTAACTCCAGCCCCGGTGGGAGGTAGTCCAGAGATATACCCTTTTTCATCTTATATAGCGCGGCGGCTTCCTGTATCCTCAAATCCAATGGGAGGAGACCCGACAAAACAAGTGCCGACGTGAGCGAGACCGTGCGGTACGCCTTGCAATATACTACTATTTAAAAAATTGGAAACCTATAGCATAAGAGAAAGTGTTCTGAACCTCATAAAATCTTACTTAAGAGATAGAACCCAGATAACTTGCATAAGCAAAGTATGTCCCAAGACAAAGCCAGAAACGATATACATGTCTGGACCTAGATCTACTTATTATGGAGTTCCCTAAGGTAGTGTGTTGGGACCATTGCTATTCCTGGTTTATATCAATGACATGCCGAAGGCTATAAATAACCCGGTTACATTATTTGCAGATGATTGTACAGTCATTTATTATAATGAACTTGACATTAAAGATAGCTTGACAAAGATAATAGACTGTCTGAAAACGAACAACTTATTTATTTATCTTGAAAAAAACAAAATAATGAAATTTACACAACAAAGAAACAACTAATTACAATTTGAAGTATCTCATGAAGGGACAGTTGTGGGTCAGACTAATATGATGAAATTCTTGGGACTACACATTCAAAGTAACTTGAAATGGAAAACCCATCTTGAGCATGTTAGTAATAAACTTACTAGTTGCTCATGTGCATTACGCCAGTTGAGTAAAATTGCTGATAGAGTGTTCTGTACTTGTATCGTATCACGGTCAGGCTGCAGCGATAATTCGATACGGTATAATATTCTGGGGAAATGCCTTTGACGTCATCAAAGTATTTAGAGCTCAGAGACGATTTTTTTTTATTTCTATTGTTAGCCACCACCCGCTCTGCTTTATATTTTTCCATTATTTTCCTACCCAAAGGTTGCTTGGAAGAGATTGCTACCTTAGCAATGAGGCTGCCTTTTTGTACATTACTGTTTTCTGTCCTTGTCTGTTATTGTAATGTTTTTGTGTTATCTATGGTGTGCAATAAAGTATATGTCTATGTCTATATGTCTATGATGTGTGCGCGCAATTTGCAACCTTAAACGTACTGACAGCTGTAGACTGCATTTCAAGGAATTGAAAATTCTTACATTAACATCAATTTATATATTGTTCATACGCCGCAATCCAAATTTGTTTGATCGTGTTACCAGTTTAAGACGTTATGACCAGCTAGTACAAAAACCTTCGAAAACTGCGCTATATTATAAAAGCTTCTTTATACAAGCACTAAAAATATACAATAAACTATCTCCACACATAAGACGCTGCACTGATATCATAGAATTTAAAACTAAAATATGGCTCTTCCTTATCGACAAAACCTTTTATTGCCTTGCAGAATTCTTTGATTCATATTTTTTTATTATAAAATGATTTAATCGCGTGGGAATTTTAGGACAGCAACACATATCACAATTAACTAAAATTTTATTATTTAATTTTATTACAATATTGACATTCAATATTATATTATCCCTGACATTATAACTACCTATGCCTATTGATGTTGTGTAATATTTTGTGTTTTAATTTTCGTGTTTTAAAAAATATCTACTTATTTTATTAATTGTGCTATTTCAAATATTGCATGTTGTAAGGCAGATCACGGAGCTCTTAGAATATATTGTCACCTGTAAAACTTGTGAATCACAATAAATAATTTGAGTTTTGAGTTTTAAAGGTTACTTACCATCAAAAAAATCTAGGATTTTGATTCAGGGCGCCATATTTTGGTCCAGTGGTAGTGACGCTGCCTCTTGATCTGCGGGTCCTGGGTTCGATCCCCAGTCGGGGCAAACATTTGTGTAAAAAGCAGATGTTTATTCTCGGGTCATGGATGTTTATGTTTGTCTTTAGTGTGTTCTGAGGAATCCACGACACAAGGGAAAACCTTACTATGGGCCTTTGAGTGTGTAGCATTTATTTATTTTTTATTTTTTTATTTAGAATGATGGAACGTCCGCTTGTCGAGCGACAAGCGGGGGCTTGGCCCGCCACGTAAATAAAATCACAACCAAAGGGTCAAAATATATTAAAAAAGTTTAAAACAATAATTTTGAAGATTAAATATACATAAAAAAGGGTTGATCATCACAAAATGGAAGTAGGAAAAAGAGGTAGATGAACATAAGTCTGTTGTGGAAATATAAAAAAGATACTTTAAAAGGCCAAAAAAAGTGTCCTTTGACGCGTTAAACTTTGCTGCGCAGCGGAGGCCTAACTGGATCAGCGGTAAAAAAATTAAATTAAAATTTTGAGTTAAATCTATTAAAATTAAAAGTTAGTAATTAAAATTAAAAATGTTGACGAATGTCTTGAATCATGTCAAATAAATGTCTTGAATCTGAATCTGAATCTTATCTGGTAAGTCCGGTGAATGGCAGCAGAAGAAAATGGCGAGGTAGCACGTCAACGGGCGCTAGCCTCTCAGGTAGTATTGTTGTCCCGCAGTTAGGACAAATCAGGAAAAATATCAGGGAAAAGAAAAATACACGTTGACGGAAACAAAATACAAATCTGTTGAATTGGACTAAAGGGGAATCTAAAGAAATTTGGACGGGAACGAAATATATTCTTACTTAAATTTTGTTGTTGAAACAATGACTAAATCAATAAATAGTACACAGGTGCGGCGTTGCCAATATCATTTAGATGAACTGAACACGTTGTGTTTCTAATTTTAATATTTTGCAATATTATTTATAATTTTAATCAAATTTAATGACTGGCAATAAAAAAAAACGTGTCCTGCCTCACTCGCAATTTTATAAACCCTGCTAAAATTTACAGTTCAAATCTTTCAAATTTGAAAATAATATGAAAAGTCAAAAACAGAGAAGTAAAATAGTGAGCCAGGAAAAAGTTAAATTAGAAACCAAATTAACCAAAATTAGAAAGAAGAATGTATGCGGGAATACTGCAATATGAAACTATGGTTCCTATGCTAACACTTTCCGTAACTACACTGTGGTTTTCCGGTTCACTGTTTTTTATCGCGTAAGACAACACTTTCAAATCACTTAAATCGATGCCACTAAACTTGATTGGAATCGCTCTTTCTTGAATATTGAAATAAAGGTTTTCCGGGAATTTCACCAGAGGAAATTTCGAGTATGTGAACTTTTCTTTCAGGACAAGGAAGTATTTCAAACTTGAAAGTTAGAGACTTGGCAGAATTCGAAACTGTTAGGAAGAAGACTACTCTGATTCAGATTTGAATTGTTTAGAGATTTTCTAAGGGTGCGCATCAAAATATTAAAAGAAAACAACAGGATAATTCTTATAAAAAATATATTTAAGACCATAACCCCTTGGAATTAATCTAAACTTACTTAGCACTAGGACTTGGACAAACGGAAAAATTATTAACATTACCCTTAACTCTAACACTAACACTGGACACTTGTAGGAGATTACTGGATCCTAGCAACTTCGATAGTCATGTAGTTTTCAGGAATTGGATGATCTTCATTGTCTTTGATCTTGAACCATACGGCAATATCCTGGTAATTTTGAGAAACCGCTGAGATACCGTCGTGGATCAATGATAGTCCGAAGAGAAAGTGATGAAGTTTCCAATGCTCTTCCAGTTAGAAATGGACAATCAAGTTGATAAAAAACTCAGGAACAGAGTCCCAGGCCCTCGGTACAATACAATGGAAGTAGGCCATTGTTACTACGTTTCTTCCGAACGTCTGGGGCGGCGATTGTTTATGGAATGACGATAATCCGGTGCAATGTTTGTTTCTTTCCAGGCAAAAGGAATCAATGACCGCATGAGCTTTACTCATTTTTTCGCTCTCTGCAAGGTGAGACCTTAATTTAGTCTCCAAGTGATAAATTGGCCAGTAACGCGTGCTACGAACCGCTTTTGTTACTTTGTATAAGGTGAATTTAGAGCCGACATGAATGTCAACAAAGGAGAGTCTCAAAGACGAATTATATGTGTACAGATGGTAATTTCTTATAGCTTTTGAAATAATGAACAACAAATGTTACAAAGAAAGTCTGCAGTCAACAAGAAATCAATAAAGATAACATGTAATTAAAATTATAAACTTAAGATAATAACTAACATCAAAACATTAAGAAGAAATATAATTAATTTAAATATATTTTTTTTATTATTATAAGATGGGTTTACTCTTGACCTCAATCTTGACCATAAAGGTCAAAGATGAGGTCGACGATGGAGCGAGTTAACCCAGAAAACGCCTATAAAGGCACTGGTACTCCCACGCACCGACGGAACACAACAAGCTGTTTGGCGTCGGACTTCGGTAGGAGGGTGGACGCGAACCAGACGGCCCTTTACAGAGCCTATCACACCGCATGAGACCATAGGGCGACACCTCAGATTAAAAAAAAAATGAAGTGTCGTTGCCTGGGATGGATCACTAGGAGGCAGGTCTCATTTGTGTTTTCTTAGTCGCCTCTTACGATACCCACGGAAAGAGATGGGGTGATTCTTAACCGATCACCACACGGCACAAAAATTATGTCCATGATCTATTTCTTCTCAGATAACAAATTAAAATCGATAAGACAGTTCTATGCATATCTTTATACATAATCATGAACTATATAGACTTAACAATGGTTTTAAATTATTTTAAAATCGCATATTTTAAATTTGTCAAAAATTGCATATTTTATATTTGCAGAGTAAGACTGTATTTTTTATAAATTTTAACTTTTCAAAACCATTAGAATTATTCTTTACCTGTAGATTTGGGGAAAGAAGACTATTTCTTCTTTGTGCAGTGACAAGTGCGATAACCACTGACAAAAATAAACGCGTCTTTCTGCGAACGCAATCAAATATGGATGCATATGCTGACGTCAATCAGTCCAAAGACTTATAGATCATTGCTAAAGTGCTCTAGTGACTCAGTAAACGAATTGATAAATAAATTCACAGCTAACGTTTGCTCACATAATAGATAAATATTCTTATCAACTAGAATATAAAAACAAATAACACTACACCTCGTCACATATGTTTTGTACTCTTGCTCTGCGGTTCATAGTCTTCATCCACGGAATTAGATTCTGATTGCAAAGGGATTTTGCACTGGGCTCCATTTATCTTCAGCAAATCCATCATCTTCTGGTCTCTGTTCACAAACGCAATATGATATGGGGTCATACATTCTTTGTTCATCGCTTCCCGGTTGATATTTTTTGACCTGTTGACATAACCATTTTACCAGTTTATAATTCTTGACCTTCACTCCAATATGCAAAGGAGTGTCACCATCGTTTATTTCTTTCCCGTTGATATCCGCTCCCCAAAGCACCAAAAGCTTCATTTTCTCCACAGTGTCTCGGGGTTCCATAGCAACAATATGAACACATTGTTGCTGCTTTTCATTGTATTCCACCGAACAATGTTTATTGCTATCATTTATTAGGTCATAGAGAAACATTAGATTATTTACATCTCCAGTATGACACAAATAATGTGCAAAATTATCTCCTTCTTCATTTCTGGACCCGCTCATGATTATCCCTCGTCGATACATTTCGAGTTTATAATTCAACCTATAGAACACGACTGAATCACTTGTTTCGTAGCTCGTTAAGTATGAGTGGATGCATGATAACAGATTCATGCAAAGGTCAACGGTTATTACTTAAAATGACTTTCCATTCCCCTGCATATTATCACTGATTACCCCAAAGTCAGCTGAAGAATTTCTTTATTAGGTTCGTCGCATACGTGAGAGTTTCGATATAATATAAGATGTGATCAAACGAATTACAATTCTGCACGTCGATTCTGTAAAATCCGAACATTAACTCGCATCTCACTTCGATCTTCACATTCACTTCGCATTCGAACAATAATGACGTTGAATCTGTATTCTGTAAACATCGATTCTCGGAACATAAACAAATGCGAAGTGAAGTGAGCTTCGAACGCTCTTTCGTCTCATAGTGTTGGCCACATTTATGACTAAGTCAGTCGATCTTAATCGAGATTTTGTTTTTGGTGTAATTTGTAAGTTTCTGTGCAATAACTACCCGGTAAATGGTTTATTATATATAAGAGTACTTAATTCTAAATAATAGTTGTTTAAATTATGTGTTTAAAACTTTAAATAATGTTTTAATCAAAATGAATAGTTTGGCAGTATGAGCAGAGAAGCTTTCGTCTTCGTCTAATAAAAAAGTTTGTTTTCAAACTTTCAAAAACTTTTCAAGTGGTTCATAAGTGGTTTTGTGTTTTGTTACATTTTGCTGTGTATTACGCCGAATAATACAAATATCTTATTAAAAAGTGAATATGAGGTAAGTTGGCTACCTAACATAGATATTCGTGCTTTTGTTTATTTTGTCAAAAAACAACATTGTTACATTTCCAGCGAACGTTCCTCTCATCCTTCATCAGCTCAAATAGAGGCTTTGTTAGACTTTCTCGAGAGAAACCTTGACTTGGCAAAGGGTTATTCAAAGTGTCAACAAGCCAAAGAAAGAAGTAGACGCCAGTGGGAAAAATTAAGCCTAACGCTAAACAGTTTGGGAGGAACAATTAAAACATCAAAAGGCAGTGGACAAAAGTAAGTATGCCTGTTATTATTATTCATCAGATGTAAGTACTTAACATTCCTAACAGAGGCCCTATGAAGAGGCCATAAAACACTTCAAATGAAAAAAAAAACTAGATCAGTTGATAAGTTTAGTTGAAAAAGCTCTGGTAGTCTTGTTTCATAATGTTGTAATTTAAATGAGAATATTTGTGCTGAAATGTAATTCTGTATAATTTACAAAATGACATAGGTATTATTATAGTCTCAAAAGAGTCATAATCATAAATTATTTTTATTCATTTCAGGTTCCAGGACAAGCTAGACGAACTAACAGGAGGCTGTTTGATAGCTCAGAAGATGTTTTTAACACGGAGCAAAGCCAGAGTATTTTGCTTGTAAGTACCTATAAATTACAACTGCTAAGCATAAACTCATTAGTTTTTTTAAAGTGCGTATCTATTTTAAATTGTATATTTATTTCAGAACATGCACGTACAACGTGATTCTAGTCCACCGCCAATTACATTATCACACACACCAAGCCCAACATCTATGCCTTCTCCTTCCCGTCGCGGAGCTACCGTCAGAGTTGTCAGTGATGCTGGATCTTCAAGTGGGTATTAAAGTGTGAGGCAAGGTATGAGTTCGACTCTCATACGAAGGTTCCGTATACCCCTTATTTATTATTGTAATTGTTATAGTGGCAATAGAAAATGTACATTATTGCTCTGAAATCTTAATTTCTCGCTACCCACGAAAATGAGAAACAGCCTGCCCGCTGATAAGTCGGACTGCTGGCGGAGTCTCAGTATTTAGAGTCCGGTTAGCCAAATGGTGGGTACGGTAATCTAAAGGGTAGGGATAGGGTGTCGTAAGAGGCGACTAAGGGATTTGAGGTTTCTTATGCAGTGTTTATGTGGTCGAAAGGCTAGTAAGATAGGGGATCACCACTTAACACATCATTCCATCCTGAAACTTAAAGGCTGAATGTGAGTATTGCTACAACTGTTGACTTTAACAAAAAGTGAGTAGTTGTACCAATGTTTCTGACCACCCCAAATGGGATTATGGTCGAGAGCGTATGCGTATGTATACCACACATATATACATATGTATGTGGTAGCCTAAAAATCACTTACTATTGTTTCAGCGTCGCGGCACGCGCAGCCACCTACACCCCGACGGGCATCAGAATTAATATCTGAGGCTTCTTCGTCCCACCATGGCGCCACCAATACTAACAATCGTATGATTCCTGCTGGTGGAGAACCTAGTTCTTCAAGTAAGTAAAATTTATTTAATTGGTTTATAAATTGCTTCTAGGTACGTACTGTAGGTTCATGCAAAGTTTCAACACCTCTGTCTCACATAAAATCGTTCACCCTTTCAGCGACGCGTTCCGCGCAGTCTCCCACACCCAGACTACCGGCAACACCAGCATCTGAGGCTTCTCCTTCTCGCCGCGGCACCACCACTGGTTCAAATGCCAACAGAAGCATTAGTACTAGGCGCAGTGCTGCTTCAAGTGAGTTATTAAAAATAATCTCGAAGCATAGATTACTGAAGAATTAAAATTTAATCTCTTATTTTTTTTAGCAACACGTACGACACGGGCCACTGCTGCAGCACCAGCACCACCCTCTCAGCGGCAATCAGAGTTCAGTAGGATTACTGAACGTTTCCTGAGGGTCGAAGAACAGCAGCTGGCGATACAGCAATCCAATGCTCGTATCTTCCAAGCCGTGTTGGAGCAGACCATTGAAAGAGACAGGGTTCTGTCTCGAGCTGTGGCGGCGATGGGGGAAGGTCTGCAAGCTTTGGCGGAAGCTATAAGAAGACCAACAGAATAGGAACTCTCGCAGCTTGTTATGAATTATTTGTTTAGTTTAATTAATGTGACAAAAAAACTGCTAGGTATATTTGTTATAATTTATTTTATTATATATAATTTGAACTTAATTTACATTTCTCATTTTGCGTCATCTATCTAATTATTAATTAACAAAATAAATTCTTAGTATCTACCTACCTATCCTAAGTCACTATGTTAGTATTGTGAACATTGTTTTATTAAAAAATATTTCTATTATAATAAACTTTATAGTAACTATGAAATTTTATGTCATTTCTAAATTATGAACCATTCGGCGTGATCGCCACAACCTATTTACTAATTCTAGCCTACGTAACCTACCTACGTGTAAATCTGCATGAGACGGCATATCTCTAGATTGCCTCCTCTGCACTGCAGCAATCAATCGAGCCTATCAATCAATCAATCAATAAAGCCCGGATTTCGTATGCTTGCCGACGCATCTCATAATTATCTAAAGAATGTGCCTCTTCTAATAAAGATAATAGTAAAAACATTCGAGCCATTTCCAATTATCAAACCTCGAATCACCAAAATAATAATAAAAAACAATAGTTTTATATACATAAACACTTATAATTAAATTGTGTTCATAAAATTGTATTATTTAAATCTTAATAGTAAAGTTTTTAATGGAATAAATAGTGTTTCGACTCCGCTTTCACTTGGTTTTCACACAATGCAGCCCAACTTTTAATTTGACAGATGAATTCGTGTTCGAATGCGAAGTGACATGCGAAGTGATGGTGGAATTCCCTTACCGAATACCGATTCATATGTCATCTCATACATTAAACGTCAAAATCTCGGAACTGATTTAGTTCAACTCGCCGCCGCTCTCACAGGGGTGTCGCTAGTGTACCTTCGATTGATCTCCGAATTTATAGAATGCCGATTTGGAAACTCACGTAGGATTCAGATTCGAGTTTTGACATTTAGCTTTACAGAATTGCACTGCTGTTCAATAAACAAGGCTATAATTTAGCTCGTTTTTGTGACATGTACAAGCGAAAACATTCTAATAATATTTGCAACTGGAAGGTTTATATATTTAACGATGCATTACAATGTCAACACTCACTTTAATCCTATAAAAACATGTATGTAGCAGTCTTAGCTCATAAATCACTCTGTAGATGGGGAGGTGTAACGTTATTAATCGGTAATTGAAATCCGGGAGCAAATGATAACCGTTATATCTTAATGTAGCCGTTGACCGAATCGTACTTGAGAAGATTGCATGAGATGAAACATTATGCAACTGCATTATGCAACGAAATTACCATACAAAGATACAAACATCTACTACCAAGGTTACAATTCTGAGTAGATCATGCACCGCTTGATTCATTCATAACTTTCTGTTTACATATGATAATTATTTTTAGGGAGTACCAGTCGTGTCTGATAAATTACTTAATCTATTTACCCAACGAGTCACCGGCGCAAAAACCTTGAACTTGTAGGGTAGCCACATAAAATCGCCGCGGCCAAACTATAAGTACAGCCGGCGTATAGAATAAACGAGCATTCATCCAACGGCACTCGGCGTTTCAATACAACCCTGCTCGACCCTACCTTCGTTCAGCCGCTACATCCACCACAACCACAACAATGGTGACTCACGACGATTCTGCATCGAGAATACGACGCATCCACATATTTCGTAGCCTACGACCTCAGCCCCGGGCTATTCGCTCACTAGTTGCCTCTTCGTGGACGGTACTGCTTGTTCACAAGTACAAACTTGCCGCACAGTATCGCTCCCGACGGCGCTAGCCGCGTTAGCACCCTCGGCACGGTGCGGCTACCCATCGAGGGACTGGAACCTACGAGACATCGAGCAAACTCGTCAGATTGCCCATTACGACCAACATTGTAGGCACACACATTGCAGGTATACACTAAATTATATAGGTAGGGATTGCTAAGTAGGTACGCGTGAGAATGGCTAATGACAGTCCGCCGTTCGCAGGTATAGACATGAGTGCGCTGTCTGTTCAGTCTAAACTTACCGCATTCTAGCAAGAGATGCCAAGCGTATGGTTCGTACAATTTAAAGCAATAGTTGAACCGCTCAAGACTTCCGACGATCAAAAATATAGATATGTCTTACGTAACTTAAAACTGACGAACTACGCCATGTTAGCGATATTCTTAAAAACCCACCCGAAAAAGGTAAATATTGTGGTACGCAGACCTTCATGGAGGTAAGGGCATAACGCAACTTCTTTCTCATTCGGTCATTTCGAAGAAGATAATACGAATATCAATTTAAAAGGTTTGAAATGGTATTCGATGTCAAGATTCGAAATGATCGAAGATCTGGTCTTGCGCCATTGATTGTGGATTTATTGTAGAGAGCTCGCAGAATAAGTTTATGTATGCGTTCGTAAGCGTGCAAGTAGCACTTTAATAAGCGTTGTTGGTAGAAGAGCCGTCTACACCATCAAGTAGAAGAATTGGCTGGTAGCCAGAACCACATTACTCCAAACAGTCCAACAGAGGAAGAGGACATTAAAAAGAAGCTACTTATCTTCAAGAGCAAACCTTTGGTCATTCTACAATTAAATGAACCTAGCAAGCGTAAAGTGGTGGCTCTTATAGACACTGGTGCCGCTGTCTCGTGTATTTCAGCATCTATGTGCCATGTTTTAAATATCCCGATAAAGTCTGCGCCACCAATGTCTCTTAGAGCAATTAATAATCAATTGATTTAGGTTGCAGGTTACATAGAAACACCAATATTACTTCCTGGAGGATTAGAAGTCACCAATATTACTAAGATTAGAAACACCAATATTACTTCCTGGAGGATTAGAATCTGCGGGTAGGAGCGGAAAAAAGTAGACGTGTTCTTGTTTCGATTTATGTTATATTTGCGTATTTTTATGATTTTTACCTGAATTTTTGTGTTCATATTTTTATGTGCTTGTAAAAAAGCGTACCTGCTAGTAGTCTCAGTGATCCTTTCACTTAAAGCAACATAATCAGTGTCTACTAATAAGTGCACATTCACCTACACTCATCATCACTTTAAATCACAATGGAGCACTTAAAAGGCACTATTGAGGAGCTGTCTCAGTCACTGCATACGAGGATGGCAGCATTTGAAGAGGAGCTGAAGACAGTAGCACCAGCTGTTACCCCCTCTGTGGCATCACTCGCCGCTGACTTTCGAGCCTTCCAACGGTTTGTAGCTAGTGCTCTTGCTGGTCTCCAGAAGCAACTAGACATGCTCAGTGCGGAGTGTAATAGCACAGAGATGAGAACGCGCAGGAAGATGCTGCTTATCCATGGAGTGCCAGAGAAGAATGAAGAAGATGTGAAGAGTACAGTAGTCGAGCTAACTCGGCAGCATCTAAATATCTCAGACTTGCAGCCTGACGACCTGAGTCGAGCTCAACGTATGGGTCAACCCCTTGCGGATAAGCCTCTTCCCATCTTAGTGAAGTTAACTAAGATGGGACGAGGCTTATCCGCAAGGGAAAGACCACTGGAGTCCGAGGTAAACACAACGTACCTAAAAGAAAGGTGTGATTAAATTAATATATTATTTGGACTATACATAACTTACAACATGAAAGTCTAGCATACCCAGCTATCTTACCTTGATTTATTACACTGCTTTATCCACTTTAAATTTCAAGTGGCCCTTAGATATGGTAAATAACATAAAACAACATTTTTTATCACAAAGGATTCAATTGTTTCATAGTGGTGAAAACTAAATTATTATGCTGTTTTCTTGGGTAAGTACGTCGCTTGTAGCGCAGCCTTACTTTCTGTCTTCTCATTCCTTAGATCAATTCAGCATATTATTCCCTTTGAACATAAGTTATAGTTGCGAAAATACATAGTTTCTCTATAGTTATATTTATGCGCCTCTTACAATTTTCCACTGCTGCTTGGAATTATTATTTGTAGATAGATGTATATAGAGAATTAAGTAGACATATTTATGCAAAATGCCAATGGTGAGAATTCTTGATAAGCCATTCTTGTAGTTAAAGTTCTTAACCTCAGTATTTAACAAAGTTGAAGTAGAATTTGATACACATGGTAGTATTTGGTAGTATTGTAGTTGTAGTTTTTAATCAAAGAGTATAGTTATATGTTTTAATGTTGTTTTGTATTGTTTCACAGAGTACCTTTTTTATTGTTTGTAATATGTAATTACAAGGTTATATTCTTACTTTTTCGCCTAGCTCAGTTCTCAGGAAAGGCAAAGGGATTTATTTCCATACAGCCATGTTTCATATCACCATTATGAATTGATAGCAAAAATGTTTTCTTATTTTTTTTATTCTCTCTTTTCTTTTCCCATGGAATGGAACCCCAGTGGAACCTAGTGTAGGCTGCACCAAATATGCTTTTCTACAATTAATTTGTGCATGGTAGCTGCACCGCTGCTTTCTATTTATTGTTATTTTTGATTATCTTTTTATATTGTTTGCTTCGCTTGCCTGGTAACACTATTGTTTGTAACTTCTTAGGTGTAATGTATTATTTGTTTTCTCTATTTCCTTTCTTCTATGTATGTTAGTGATGTTAACCTTTTTTCTAATGTTTAATGTTTTTTCTGGTGTATGTACACACGGCAGCATATCAGGCTATCCATCTTGACCTAGACGTCACCCTTATCCCGCTAGTAATAGCGCCGGTTTTCGTGGTGCAAATGGGTAGCCTGCTGTGCTGCTACCTGTACATTGTTGTTTTACTATCAAAATTCTCTTCTAGGCTGCTGGCAGGTATTTGGATGTAAATTTTTGATTTGATATATAGTACTTTATAATATATTTTATATGAACTTTATACTTATATTATACTTATCACTATTATTATAAATTATATATATTTATTATTACTTGCTATATGGATATAACTATAGGAAATTCTTCCGATTTATTTCTATCTTGTCCCTCTGACTCGGATGATAGCTTCCAAAGTCTTGACCCTCCTTTATGTGACTTCCTTGATACCACTTTCTCTGATGCTAAAAAGAACTTTAACATTGTGCATATTAATGCACAGAGCATACCGGCTCATTACACAGACATGCTCGCTTCTTTAGATAACAGAAACATCCATGCCGTTCTTGTGTCAGAAACCTGGTTAAATCCTTCTCTTTCATCCACATCCTACTCTCTTCCCGGCTTCCAACTAGTGCGAAATGACCGTGGCAGTTCTACCTGTGGCGGTGGGGTAGCCATCTATCTTCGTTCCCACCTACATTACTCTATTCTTCATAAGTCACCTCAACCTCCACCCCTGGCTACTGCCGAACACCTTTTCCTTGAGGTAACCCTTTCTCACTGCAAAATCCTTCTTGGAGTGTTCTATAATCCATCGATGAACAATGATTATTTTGGCTCACTAGAATCTCTGATAGAAAATTTATCTCCTTCTTATGCACACACTATCTTGTTAGGGGATTTCAATACAAACCTGTTAAAAAGTGACCTCCACGCTAAAAAGCTTCACTCGTTAGCTTTCTCTTGTGATATGCATATACTTCCCCTGAAGGCCACGCATCACTTTCCAAACTGTGAACCTTCCCTTCTTGACCTTATAATAGTATCTTCCCGCGATCTCGTGTTCAAGCATGGTCAGGTTTCCGCAGACCAGTTTTCATATCATGATCTTTTGTACCTATCTTATCGACTGCGACCACCTAAATCTAAAGCAAAAACTCTGTTGCTTAGGAATTTTGCTGGGATGGACACAAATAAGCTGTGTGAAGATGCCGAAAAAGTGGACTGGTTGTCCATGGATAGGCTTGAATCGGTTGATGAGCAATTGGCGTTTTTTAATTCTAGACTAACAGAACTATATGATCGGCATGCTCCGGTGCGAGCTGTATGTGTTAAACATCTTCCTGCGCCCTGGCTGAATGATGAGGTGCGTAGTCTAATGCAGAAGAAAACAAAATTGTAATAAATACAAAATTGACGGATCCGACAAAAACCGCGATAATTATCGGGAAGTAAGGAATCGCTGCAATACGAAGATTAGGGATATACAGAGACGCCATATTCATAAGTCTGTGGAGAATGGTGACCCGGCTAAGGTCTGGTCATTTCTCAATAAGCTCGGAGTTGGTAAGTCACGGAATGTTTCGAACCCTACTAACGTTGACATTAACGCTTTGAACAGTGATTTCTCATCTTCTGCTGCAATTGATAGTGGCATAAAGACTAAGACTATTACCAATCTTTCGTCACTTCCAACTCCAGATTTCCCACCTTTCGTATTTCGTCAGCTCACGGCTTGTGATGTTAAGAAGAATATACTCGCCATTTCGTCGAATGCCGTCGGAGGTGACAATGTTGGTCGTAATATGATCGTTCCTATCATTGACATCCTTTCCCCTGTCATTGCCAAAATCCTAAATAAATCCATATCCTCCGGTGTGTTTCCTTCCTCATGGAAAGAAGCTCACATTGTCCCTATTCCTAAAAAGTCAAATCCCAGTTCTTTCTCAGATTGCCGTCCCATTTCCATATTACCTTTCCTCTCCAAAGTCCTTGAAAGATTTGTTCAGCAACAACTTTCTTCCTTCCTCAATATGAACAATCTTTTGAATCCCTTCAAAAAATCAAAATCAAAAATGTTTATTGTTTTAACAATATTACACAGTATATGTAACAAGCTGGGGCTACTTTTTAAGCAAAAAGCCTGTGTTAAGAAGCCCCGCTCTTCATAATGATTCTACTTACATTTAAGTTTAAGTTTAAATCACAAAGTACTTAGCAAATATAAATAATCATTTAGTTTCTTGCCAACACTTAGCAGCGCATGCATGCGTATATGTATTGTGTGTGTGTGTGTGTGTGTATGTGTGTCTGTGTGTGTGTGTGTGTGTGTGTGAGTGTGTATGTCAGTGCGTGAATATGTAAAAGTTCAAATTGTAAAATACACAAACAGTTAGTATAATGTGATATTGTAAATAGAATAAGTAAAATTATTAGATAGTATATAATAGTAATGACTCTGTCTCTTCATATGATTTATTTTTCAACCATTTTGTCATAAGTTTTTTACATTCATAATTAGATTTCTCATATATATTTAATTCTTTATTTATAGTATTATAGAGGTGTGCGGATTGTTTATGGTACTGAATACTTGCAAATTTTGTTCTTGCTCTAGTCACTTTAACCACATATTTATTTCTTTTGTCTCTTATATTTGGATCGAATGGTAAAGAGCTGTGGAGTTTTAATACACTATGCATAATGTACAGTTTCCATACAGGGAGAAGGTTACTTAGCCGATACAGAATTTCCGTTGAGAAACGCACCTTCTTAAAATATATAACCTTAATAAGAATACGTTGCGCTCGTTCTAGCTGCAGGAATTTAGTTTTAGCAGCACCTCCCCAAACAGAAATGCAGTATGTCAGCACAGATTGTACCAACGATATATATATGGTGTTCAGCAAATAATTGCAAGATTCCTCTTCTCCGATCACTACAGGGTTTCTAGGTACTACATGCCGGAGAGTTTTGAAAATCCAGACCAGTTTCCTAATTCGGCTGCTGATATAGTCAAGGTGAGGATACCACGAAAGTCTATTGTCAAGCACAATCCCGAGATACTTAATCTGGTTGACTTTCTCAATAGTTTGGCAATTGCAATTTATAAGATCAGTGGAACCATCACAGTCATGTATTTTAATTTTAAAATTTTCACATGGTTGGGCAGTGTTGTAAATATTAAAGCAGATAAAATTAGTTTTAGAGATATTGAGCGAAAAGAGGTTGTTTTTAAGCCAACTGGCAATTTGTGTCAAGCCCTGCTCAGCACGTGTTCTGACCTCATCCCAAGAATCACCCGAAAATATAATTGCTGTATCATCCGCATACGAGAAGACGTGAGCTTCAGGTATGTGGATATTACACAAATCATTTATATAGGTGAGAAAAAGGGTAGGGCCTAGAACACTGCCTTGCGGTACCCCATAGGAGATATCAGCCTCATCACTGATATACTCACCTATTTTAACTTTTTACTTCCTATCCATAAGGTAGCTCTGAAATAAAATTCTCTCTAATTTTTGTACAAGGATGGGTAAAGAGACAGTGTCGAAAGCTTTTTTGTGATCTAAAAATACTCCTAAACATTTTTTACGCTTATCTAAATATTCTACAACCAGAGAACTCAATGCACCTATTGCATCCTCAGTCGACTTACCTTGTCTGAATCCAAATTGTGAGGGAGATAGTATATTAAATTTATTTAGGTAATTAAGAAGTCGTGAGTTAAGCAATTTTTCTAAGATTTTCGAGATCGCCGGGAGAACTGAAATAGGTCGGTAATTGCTGACGTCGTCTCTATCCCCACCCTTGTAGACTGGCGTTATGATTGATCGTTTGAAGGCGGTCGGAAAAATGCCTTTCTCAAAACACAGGTTGGTAAGGTGTACAATAATGGGGACTAACTCGTCTTTTTCTCGTCTTCGAAACGCGTGTCGATGTTATCCCAACCAGGTGCACTAGCACTTTTTAATCCCATGAGAACTCTATTCACTTCCTCAGAGTCAGTTGGAAGCAGAACAAATGTGTTTGATTGTTGAGGAATATTCTTTAAGAGTGCATCTGAGGTCGGTGAGGCTCTAGAGCTTTTAAATGTTGCTGCTAGATCTTTGTTAACATTGGCAAAATATGTGTTTACAAAATTGGCGGAGTCAGTTGGGTTAGATTTTACATTTAGAAGATCAGTGTTTACATTATAAGCTTTATTTGTATAGGTAATATTTTTTATATTTTTCCATAGTTTTTTATTACTATGAGCTGATTTAGCGAGCAATTCTCTATCATATTTTCTTTTAATTTTTTTAATCAAACTGTTGCAGAAATTCCTATATCTTCGGTAAGTTATTTTATTTATTTCATTTTGAGGATCTTTTTTATATTTTATTTGTAATTTATTCCGGTTTCTTATGCAGCGTAAAATACCTTCAGTGATCCAGGGTTTCAACATGATTTTACTATTTGGGATTGAAGTTATGGTAGTATTATCCCTAACCGTGTCAGTTATCTCTTTGATCAAGCGGTAGGTGACTATATTTGGATCGTCACAGTAAAGTTATTCGGATAAGTATTTTTGTTGGAGTTGTTTTAGAGCGGTTTCAAAATCAATTGTTGTTCTAGTTTTATTTTTTACGTTACGGCAATTTTTAATTTTAGATATTACAAGGAGGATAGAAAAATGATCAGTGGTTGAAGACGAAAGAACAGCAATGGAGGCTTTAAATTTTTTTGTATTCATTTTTTAACCCCCGACGCAAAAAGAGGGGTGTTATAAGTTTGACCGCTATGTGTGTGTGTCTGTGTGTCTGTGTGTCTGTGTGTCTGTGTGTCTGTCTGTGGCACCGTAGCTCTCAAACGGGTGAACCGATTTGGATGCGGTTTTTTTTATTTACAAGCAGGTTTTTTGGCGATGGTTCTTAGATACGTTTTATCAAAATCGATTCAGCCGTTTCAAGGTCATCAGCTCTTTTGTTAGCTGCGGTAGGGTTCTTAGACTCTTAATGTGTATTTACTTTACTTTCAAACATACATGTGACCTAAAACTTGAAACACTCATGTATGCTTAATAACTATGCAGGATTATGGAACTCTTGGTCTGATGCTGCAGCCAGGATATCCAGAACACTAGCACACTCTTAAAAAAATAATAGCAGATATGTCGTGTTTGGACTCGTTTTGTTCAGTATTTGATTCTGCATACAATGCAATGGTGGCAACACGGTGAGCTGATGCTGCGGCCAGGATATCCAGAACACTAGCACATCCTTGAAATAAGTTAAAAATGTTGAAATAAAAATTAAATTAAAAATTTAAAAACCCCCCCCGCAAAAAAGTAAAGCGGACATTTAAAAAGTAAAAAATAATACCTTTCGTTGAGCCATCAAATTCATTTCAGAAATACCTATATATATTTTAATTATCGAAATCGATGGATGGCACGATAGGGTTTGCTCATTAAAATGGCGCTATAATGTCGCGTCGGGGTACCGCTTTAGTGAATCAGTGAATAGTCAATCAAATGAAGGGTCTGATTCACTAAAGCGGTACCCCGACGCGACATTATAGCGCCATTTTAATGAGCAAACCCTATCATGCCATCCATCGATTTCGATAATTAAAATATATATAGGTATTTCTGAAATGAATTTGATGGCTCAACGAAAGGTATTATTTTTTACTTTTTAAATGTCCGCTTTACTTTTTTGCGGGGGGGGTTTTTTAAATTTTTAATTTAATTTTTTTTAATCATAAAATGGACGTAGTTATACCTAAACGATCCAAGTGACATGATGCATGTTTTGAGATATCGCAAGTTAAAGTTTTTGAGGTTTCTTTGCTTGGTTACACTTCCATTTTTGATTATTAATAAATATTGTTTGGTCGAGATGATAGGTATTTCATCATTGTTGTATGTTTGGCAAAGAGAAACTATGGATTAACTTTGGTTTTATTTATATAGCTTAAAAATACACTTGGATCGTTTTGATGAAAGTGGCTTTTTGTTTTTTGATATAAAGATCCAAAAAGTTTTTTCCTAAATAAAATCATAATCAGAGAAAATACATACATTGATTTAAATGAGGACTAATAACCTGTATAACAGCATCTATGTAAACATTGAAATAATGTTCAAAAACATTTTTTTAACTTTGAAAAACCGAATAGAACTTTTGAACGCACTTGAGTGAGTGGTGAGCAATTTCCCGTCAAAATAAGAGTTGTTGCAATAGAGATAAATAAGTTTTGAAACTTCTAGAAGCATAGATATACTTCTATATATGCCATAATATCTCAGGAACAAAAGCAAATCAACAAAACAACCTATAAAGTCCTCACTACTCCTGAAGAAAAAAAAACTTGACTGTTTTTTTCTTAATTTTATAAAGTTAAATTTAAGAAAAACAAACAGTCAAGTGCGAGTCGGACTCGCTCACAAAGGGTACCATACCATAATATATCTGTGTACATCGAACCCTTTCATTTGATATGTCACTGGAATCAGTAGGGATTAAGATTTCAAATTTAAAAAATTTTCAAAATATAGTCAAAATATAGACCCCCTATTTTTTAAAATTTGATAATAAATTCAGAGTTTTCAGTACTTTCCTTGAATAAGTGGTCTATAACAATGTTATCTGCCAAATTTTGTACATCTAAATCAACGCGGATTACCCTAGATATTTTTATTTTCTCCTGATTATTAAAAAATGCGTGTTTTGCAAAATAAACGGTCGTATCTCTTTTTTTTTGACATTTGATTTTTTTCATGACATCAAAGCACCCACAGACATGAGTATGCAGTTTAAATTTTAACCTGATCATATTGATAAGGGGTGGTAACATAAGGGGTTGTAACAGACGGACTGGCGGACGATCACAAAGCGATCTTTAAGGATTTCATATTATTCAAGGTACCCTAAAAACAACAAACTATGTTTCACTATTAAGTTAAAGAAAAAAAATTGTCTCGATCTCAATTCTCACCTTTTCTTATAAATTAGTTTATATGTCTACTTTGATGTGTCTACGTGTGCACTTGTAGGTGTGTATTTGTATATACCTGATAGATTTAAATGGAAAATAACCATAATAAAATATCACTAAGTATTCTGAAAAAATGTATTTTCATTGCTTAGCATCAAATAGCTAGCTCAGATTTTTAAGTAGTGTTAAGTACACTGCTAATAGTAACAAAAAATCTTATAAGACAATAGTATTAGACAAGACTAAAAAACAATAGTGGAAAATTTTCATTTGAAAGTTTTAGACCCTTTTGAAACTCGACTTTAAACAAAACAATTAAAAAAAAATACTCAAAAGCAAACATAAAAATAAACTCCAAAATTAAGTAAATCAAAAATAATAATAAATGATTGTCCCCTTACTCTTGGCATATAACAAACATTCATGTTAAATTTAATTTATTCTTCATCAGAATAATATAAATGAAAGTCTGGTGTGCCACCAAACCCATCAACGTCATCCTCGATAAGCGGGTTGCCTTGCAATTTCTCATAAAAAGACCGGGCATCTAGAGGAATAAACTCTAGTAACGACCTAATGTCATTCAATTTAACTTGTGCTATTTCCTTTCCTGTAGGCCAGAGTGGGGTCAGATCGCCTTCATCAAAATCCTGCACAGCTGGAAATCTTCCTCTTTTTTCCAGGTTTAGCACTTGGTATTCGCTTTCGAAATCTGTTCTCATATAAATCAAATTTATATCTCCTTTTTTCAGTAATATTTCTTTTGTAGTTAGCCAATTCACTTTTCTTTTCTCCTGACATACTTTTCTATTAGTAATTTTCTTCTCTAACTTCTGCGTTCCCAAAAAGTTATTATTTTTCATCCTAATAACTCTTAACGGATTTTTCTTTTTACAGCTTTTCATAACGTTCATATAATCTTCGATGGTATAAAGTCTTTCATGACGTTTCAATGCAGCTTCTATTTTTGAAAAATCCGTATCATTCGGCAGAAAAGAATGGCCTGGTTCTAGGTATCGACACCGGATTGTTTGTAGTGTGGGATGCGACTGCAAAACTGCTTTAAGCATTAAAGCCACCTTTATATTTCGGTTTTGACCCCCACATGAATCACTCCAAGTAATAAGATTTTTCACTTCAGGACCTAATTCGTTTTTAATGTGCGCTATCAGACAACTACCTACTTCTTGAGCGCCCCTGCCAGCTTCACCTTCCATCCAAACATAGCAGTATCCAGCATCATTTGATGCAACATGAACCCCACTATTATACACCCAGAGTTGGCGTTTGTAATATACTAGATTGGTCGGAATGCGAGGAAGAGGTAGCGTTTTTTCCAGGTCGAACGTTAAACATTCTAATGTGTGGTCATTTTTAGCCATCTTAAAATCTTCCTTCATTTGATTGCGTGATCTTTCAGCCAAGTTCAAATGATCGTGATGCTTTTCTTCTGCAACTTCTTTCTCTGACGGATCGGATGTTCCTTGTATAGCAATTGCATATTTATCACACATGTTACAGGTGTCTTTTTTCAAAGTTTTAACCTTGAGATTGAAATTCTCATAGAACATCTTTTTGAAAGAAGAAAAGGACAAAAGTTGTCGATTCTCTTTATCGGGTAAAAGTTCAAATTCCCTCTGGTACAGGTCATATAAATTGGATAATGTGGTACCCGGTGGTAGAAATTCACTGTCAGTAGCATTTCGCCTATAGTGTGATACGTATTTAGGGACTCGTTTCACTATACTTTTCGCGAAACTAATTTCTTCTTCTGGTATTTTGTTCCAACCTGACAAATGCTCTCCTCTTTTGTCTTTAATATTGGATCCTGTGCGACTTTTTGTCAAACTGATAGTTACTCGTTGTGGGGAGATTTGAAGCGTATGAATGAACATATTTTTGCAAATTTTGATACCAGCCAAAGTATAAATTCGAGAGTACTCTCGTGTCTTTTTTGGATCTTTGGGTTCAACAAGAGCTCTTTTCTTTTTGGCTTCTTGTACATTTCCAATTATGTACATAGTCTGTGCCTCGTAGGAACCCAATTTTACGAATCTATCGAATTCACCTTCTCTTTTTACGACCGAAATTCTTTCCGCACACTTTTTTTTGCAAGAACATTGATAGTCCGTAAATTTTTTTGATTCCACCAATTTATTTTTTCTGTTGTAGTAAGGTAAATTATTATACTTTAATTTTTTCGCTTCAGCTCTTGTGTTTTTAAATTTTCGTTTGCGTCCTTTTTGTGGTCTACCTACTGTTATATCCGATTCCTCGCCAGAGTAATACCCAGAATATTCAAACAGTTGATTACTACCTTCATTTGACCCACCTCTAATGGAATCTTGTTCTTTCTCTTGCCATGAATTTAAGTGATCTATTACAATTTCTAGCAAAGTTTTCACCTGCGTATTTTCATTATTGTGCAATTTCTCTTCTTCATCTTCTTCACAGAATGTCTGGTCCGAGTCCGTGACATAGCAATGATCTTTTTCTTCGAAATTGGGATCCTTTACAGAATCGTCACTATCATTGTACATGCACTCTTCTTCTGAATCTATGACATCGATAAGTTGCAATAAATCAGGGTCCATTGAATGACATGGAGATTCAACGTGTGAGGACGATTCAAAACTTTCTGTGTCCTGTCTTTTTAGGCATTCATTCAGTTTCGTTTTCGATCTCGTTAGTCGTCGGGTATACGTTCTTTGAGGGTGGTTTTCGCGATTTAGCAACCATGGAGATCCTTCACTGTCAATTATACCAACTTCATTGAGTTCACGTTCACTGTCTGTAAAGCAATTAATACCTCAATGAAATCGATTGAATTTAATATTGACAACATGTATTATAAATAGAGCCTAGTAAAATGGAACAAACGAATTAAATTATGCATTCAGGATTATTTGAAAAAAGTCTTATTTATTTCCGTTATTGACTAAAGTTAATTTTCCTATCCGTTCACTAAAACGTGCATGAAGCGTTTAGTTTAAAAGGTTATGAACTTGAAAATTGTGATACAATCCAGCGGCCTCTGAAACGCATAAGTAATATAGTATTTTTATTTATTTAATCAAGTTATAGCCATTTGGGGCGCAATAACTCAAAATGATAAGCATGGCTCAAACTCATAAATAATTCAAAATAATTATAACCTTCTCTTGGTTCTAAGCGATTTTTGTTAGTTTTCGATCTTAACTTAGGTTTAGGTGTTAGAGGGGAATACGGAGGTGCTTCAATGCTCTGCTCCCCAACTTCAAAACCTGCAATAAATTCATAAGCAATTATTTTATTTTATTATAATCAAATTAAGGCCATGCGTGGCTGAAATATTCAAAATAAAAAGCATGGCTCAAACTCAGGTGTTCAAAATATTTATAACCTTTTCCGTGTTCTACGCGATTTTTGTTAGTATGCGATCTTGACTTAGGCTTGGGTGTTAGAGGGAAATACGGAGGTGCTTCAATGCTCTGCTCCCCAACTTCAAAACCTGCAATAAGTTCATTAGCAATTGTATTTTTACCAACTCAATGTATAGCAATAAAGCAAATTAATAAGTTAATTATTACTTAACAGGATGTTTTGACTTATGTTATGTCACTTTCTAGCCCCTCAATGTCCCCAACGAGGGCACAAGCCTCCCTTCGAACTATTATGCAGGCCATAGTCTACCACGCTGGTCTAATGTGGCTCCTAAAATAGCTTTATTACAACATTTGTTGTTTTTTTAATCCACTAAAATTAAAAACTGATTTTATTAAATTAATTACGTTTTCTTTTTATTAAAAAAGGTTCTCACCAATAGATTTCTCTTTCGAACATGATGGGCTGTTTACAGGTGTGTCTTCGATTACAACTGAAGGAAAAAAAAAACTGTCAGGACTAGGTACTGATTAACGTTAAGCAGAAACATCAGAACGAATTATTTACATGTTATATTTGGGAAACACACGGTTTGACATACTAGTTCGCTTTTGCACCCAACAGAAGTGGAGTCAAGGAAACATTGGACACAGCTCCATATCACACTTTGCCGCCACAAATGGGAATTTGGCACGGTGACTCAACCACACGGCCGTCTGACATGACGAATCTATAAAGGTTCCGTTTTTGCCATTTGGCTACTTAACCCTAAAAACGTTATTTCAGCACTTTCACTTCAAGATGGCGGCTTACGCCTTGTCTCCAGAAAGTCGAAAATTTAGAAAATACCTTAATTTAGTCAAAACCACCCACCCTCCACCTTTTTTAGGGCAAAGCTTGTGTATTCTCCCACGGACTGATCTATACATATTCTAGGAAAGGCTTTGTTATGCTTTTGAATTGATTTTTGTTATTCTAGTCCTCGAAATAGTTCGAATTAACGAAATTTTTCAAGAACAAATTCATAGTAACCTCAATTTTTTATCATAACTATGTAAGTAGGTATAAAAACTCCTTTGTTTAAAACATACATTAATGTCTCTAGTTAAACTGAAGTATTAAATACTTTGCTTGATAAAAAAAGCTTCTTTTCAACAATTATTTTACTAACTTACTTAAAAAAAAAGATGAAACCCATAGGTACTTACTGCGTTTGTCAATATCCGTCTCTTCCTCTTCGTCGGAACTGTTGCATATTAAAGCTGTTTTTAGTATGTTCGTAATTGAACCACTCATGGTTTCCAAATTTAAAAATCACTAAAAATACTTGTAAATAACCTCTTCCGACGCAGACGCAAAATGAAATGATTTACTTTTTTTTATACGTTTCGTTTCATCGTTTTTAATGGCTGTGGATTCTATGCATATACAGCCAATGGAGTTGTTTTTCAGTACATAACAAAGTTGAATAATTTAAAGAAATTTCAAATGTGATATTAAGGCTTGTATAAACGGCCATATATCAAGTCACTCACGCGTGCACTCTGTGTTATTAGTTATTACAATAAAAACGGGTTTTGCAGATAAATGGAGTATTTTTATTTATTTTTAAATAATAATGAAATAAAAGAAATTGTTTCATTGTGTTGATCTACGTTAATGCTCTTGGACAAGATCCTGAGTGATATGTTAGACTGTACAAATAAGGTACAAATAATACAAAAGCATGTAACTTATTTTTTATTTCATATTTTTCTAGTTCACAATGGTTTAAAAGTAATTAGTCTGATTGGCGTTTCTCTATTCAACGAAATGGAAATGATTCAAATTTACTCAGTTCATTTTTGTATTTCTCTTCATATTGGTATGTTTGGTTCAAATGCATTTGGATGATCACAACGAAATTACTATAAAATTGAATATTTTGATTCATAGAAATTTGGATTATTTTGACGAAACTATTCTCATATTAATGATAATTTTAATTTTGATTTAGAAACACTTGGAACACTTATGTAATTACTTAATGCTTGAATGTTTGATTCAGACGCATTTGGATAATTTTAACAAAACAGTTTCATAATAGCGTTTTTAATCCAAAAGCGTTTAGATTATATAAAAAAAAAACTATTTCATAGTAACATTTTGATTCAGAAGCATTTGGATCATTTTAACAAAATAAGTTTATAGTAACATTCTGATTCAAAAGCATTTGGATCGTTATAATCAAATTACTTCAGATTTAGTTATTTGATTCAGAATCACTTGAACTGTTTTGCACTTGAATATTTTATTTTAGAATAACGATCTAAATGCACTTGGATTATTTAGACCATTTCTATGTTAACACAAAAAACGATTCAAAACACCTTGGTTTGTTAATATTTCAAAAATGTTTGCATTTCATTTCTGTAAGACCGTACCAAATGCTTTTAGATACCGTTTACAAATGATAAAAAAATATGTTACAGTGATCCATCTGACTTTATGAAATCAGCATAAAGAATCTTTATAAAGAATATAAAAAAAAATCTTTATGAAATCAGCATAAGCCCATTTCGAATTTTACCATAAGGCGTTGTATGTCATCATTCCGTCAAATTTAAAGATATTTATTTGAGATTTTGACACAATGTAGATGACGTTACGTTTAATTTTGTGATATGCTTATCTCAGTTTTGAAAATAAAGTACTTTGGATCGTTTAGCATAAAGAATATAAAAAAAAATCTTTATGAAATCAGCATAAGCCCATTTCGAATTTTACCATAAGGCGTTGTATGTCATCATTCCGTCAAATTTAAAGATATTTATTTGAGATTTTGACACAATGTAGATGACGTTACGTTTAATTTTGTGATATGCATAACTCAGTTTTGAAAATAAAGTACTTTGGATCGTTTAGGTGTAACTACGTCCAAATGATCCAGACAACTGCTCTCTCTAGTAGGCAAGGTGTGGCCGGGTAATATTTCCAATGCTGATAGCATACTTAGGTAATTTATTCTATTTTGATACTCATAAGAACGCTCTTCTTCCTTAGGAGCAATGTTAATATTTATATCTCCTGTGATCACAATGCTGTCCGAAGCATTCAGTGTTTCTATATGTTTACATAAGGAGTCTATAAAAGGTGAGGCATTGGTGTTAGAGGGAGACCTGTAAATACCTAGAACAATATTACCCAGGATATCCAGTTGCAGACAGGACGCGTGGGATAGCTTAATTTCCTTGATACTATGTTTAAGACTATTTTTAACGTACATGACCACCCCATCATTTTGGTTTAGATGACGGGTAGAATAGGAACAGTAATCATTTAATTGTGGTAAAGGTTTGTATAAATCAAGTCTGCATTCTGTAAACACTATAATATCTGTATTAAATGTTAGACTAGATAAGGTTAGTAAGAAGTCATCAAAATTACCGTAAATACTTCTTATATTTTGCGAAATTATAGTAAGATCATTTCCGCAGATTGGAATATGTTTATTAACATCATGGCTGTCACACTGGATAGAGAAAGCAATGTCGATATTATCTATTTCTTTAATTGTATCCAAAGTAGAATTATCCATTATAAATTAATATTATTGATAATGCTGTGGTAGTAATTTCAATGTTTGTTTCAAATAATATTCTATAGATTATTATAATTTCAATAATAGTTTGAGTGTATTGTACTGTGAAGGAGACAGGTATGTTGTGCCTTGTGTTTTTAGTTGTGTGAGTATGTGTGGATATGTATTTGTGTAGGTATATAATTTGTGTGTGTGTGTAAGGTAGTGTGGTAGAAATAATAAAGCATGCAAACAGACCATAGTACTGTGGTATTTGGTTAAGGAAAGAAAATTGAATTATTCTAAATGAAGCTAGTCAGCGCTGGAGAAGAAGTTGGTGTACCTGCTCCTCGTTCCTTATCATAATTATAGGCGACTGTTCATTTCTGCGCACGTAGACCTTCCCATAAGCTGTCCAGCAAAACTTATAGTTGTTCGATTTGGCTAGATCTCGAGCTAGGTAATGCAAGCGAGCACTCTTTGCCGTTAGATGCTCGGAGAGGAAAATAGGTACTTCCTCATTCGTTTTAAATCCCAGATGCTTAGTGCGCAGTTTCGATTCATGTTTTATATTAAAAGCTTTAGCCATCTTAAGGAAGTCGGTTTTCAATAAAGCGGAATTTGTCTCTACGATGATGGGGGTGTTTTTTTGTTCTGGCTTCTTACTACGAACTCTGTATATGTCCCTTATATTGGCCGCAGCAATCTTACAGTTGATTTTTTCGGAGAGACAAACCACCATCTCTATAAGGTCGTTTTTAGTTTCATTATCCAGTCTTGGTACATTCTTAATTTCAAAATCAGCCTTTCGGCTTGCAATTTGTCCCTCTTCTATTTTATTCTCCAGTAGGAAGATATATTCTTTATCTATCCTCACTTGGTTTTCCAAATCGCATATTTTCTTTCTTAACTCTTCGTTCTGGGCCGTGAGAAACGAAACGGAACTCTCAATATTTTGGTTTGATTCCTGGATTGTTTTTAGGGTGGTATTTAGTTCTGCAAGTTGTCGACTTTGCATTGCCGTGAGATACGATACCATTTTTCTCATCTCATCTTTAAAACTATTAAGTTGATACCCGACGGAGGGAGGCAATTTCTTTGATCTTGAGGTTACATAGTCCTGAGTCGGTGAGGTACCATCCTCCGAAAGGCAAATTGACATCTCCGGGTCAGAGGCGTATTTGTTAAGAGTGCTGTTCATTGTTTGAAGTTACTAGGTAAGTATAAGTTGAGAGAAGTGCGAGTATAGCCGGTCAGTGAGCTTAGCGTTTTTTATTTTTTATAATTCGGATGCAGATATGAAGCAGCGCAGTGTTGATAGGTGCAGTAGGAATTGTCGTTATCAGTGGGATGAACGGCGCGCACCAATGACAGTCGGGTAAGCAAGTAGGCGTGTCGCCGCACAGCCAATAGCGACGCAGCAATCGCAGACAATTCGCTAGCGCAGTGATGGCGGACTTGATCGTCAAGGATGGCGGCTTCTTCTCAAAGATGGCGGATACCGTCGTCGTCGCAAAGATGGCAGCAGGAATAAGGAGTGGAGGTAATGACTCACGCTAGTTTGCGCCGCCGAAGTACCAGGGTCGCAGATACTCGTATTACAGGATGTTAGCAGAGTACGCTTGGTGGGTCTTCTCGACTTTATGCACTCCTATTTTTTTAAGCGGATTTAATTTTGCGAATTGTTTTTAAATTTTAAATAAAATACAAAGCGCGGACCAGTAAGCACAACTACACCGTTCGGCGGTCCCTTACAATCTGGTTTCCGCCCCGGTCATAGTACGACCACTGCCTTGGTTAAAATCTCTGATGACATTCGTACGGGGATGGAAAATCAGAAGCTGACGGTGTTGACTTTACTGGATTTCAGTAACGCTTTCAACACTGTTGACTATGATATCCGTCTTGCAAGACTTCGTTCTCTTAACATATCTCCAACCGTTGTTGACTGGTTTCGTAGTTACCTGTATGGACGTCGGCAACGCATCCGTATTGAAGAAACCTTCTCTTCGTGGTGTAATATATCAGCTGGCGTACCGCAGGGTGGCGTCCTGTCTCCTCTCTTGTTTTCTATTTTCATAAATTCGATTACTCTTCCTCTTGTTTCTTCCTATCATTTGTATGCAGACGATCTCCAAATCTACACCCAGGCTCCAATTTCTCAACTAGGGGATGCAATAGGTACTGTAAACAAAGATCTTAGAAGTATTTCCGATTGGAGTCGATCCCACGGACTTATTGTTAACCCAGTCAAGACACAAGCTATAATTATCGGAGGTTACTGGAAAACTGCACGTATTGACTATAGCTCGTTACCAACATTAGTTTTTGATGGAGTCAATATTCCGTTCAGTGATAAAGTAAAGAACCTTGGGGTTATATTCGATTCATGTCTGTTCTGGAAACCTCAAGTAACTGAAGTAAGCAGGAGGGTGTTTGCCGCGTACGGATCGCTTAAACGGCTTAAACACTTTTTACCAACGAAAACGAAGGTTGGTATCCTTGGTTCAGGCGCTCCTCTTTCCCCTGCTAGATTACGCCGATTGCTGTTACTTAGACATTTCTGTGGAGCTCTTAAATAAGCTTGAACGTTTACAGAACCTGTGTATACGTTTCATTTTTGGTCTGCGGAAATTTGACCATGTTTCCGAATATCGCACTCGTCTTCAATGGCTCCCCATCCGCCGCCGGAGGGACTGTCACGTCCTTTCGCTCTTGTACACTATCCTGTCTAATCCCACTGCTCCTTGCTACCTTAAAAATATATTTACTTTCCACTCTGCAACTCTCAACCGTAATCTTCGTTCATGCTTTAATCTTTCTTTAAATATTCCTTCGCACTCTACCAACTTCTTCTCCAAATCCTTCACAATCCAATCTATCCAACTATGGAACAATCTTCCCGAGTCCATAAGACGTTCTCTTTCCCTAGATTCCTTTAAATCCCGAGTCAAAGCCCATTTCCTTCACACTCTCTCCTCTTCCCAATGATTTTTAACCTCTCCTTATAATGTAGGAGTTATTCCACTTTTGCCACGGTTTCCTGTTGCCACACTTTTTTAGGAGTTTCCTGTTGCCACGGTCCTTTTAAAATTAATATTTTTTAATTTAGAGAGTATCCTCTTGCCACGATATGAAAAGTACAGTCAGTTAGAAAATTTTTAATCATTGCTGATGCTTATTGAAATATACAAAATTTAAAAATACATTGAAAATAAGATCTACCATACAACATAATGCGGAAAATACATTATGACCTGCAATTTCTAGTAATAAGCATATTGACTATTCAGCTAATATTCTCTAAAAAAAATTGCCTGGCCCGTTTTTTACAACTCATAAATGTTTCTATCTCTTTCTTTTACCTGTTCAACATCTAGCAATTGTTTGGAGAACAATGGCTAAGTTGCTTATCAGCGAATATGACGAAAAGTATTTTACTGTCTCTTTCTAGCTCGTATTATTTTTCATAAGCGTAGTGTAATCGAGATAGCTGTGACGTCATAACATGGAGTGCTTTTCTGTTCAAAACTTCAAAAGTGAAATTTTTTCGTTTGTAAAGCTGCGTCACGCCGATCGCTGGTGGCTAAGTGGTTAAAAACATTAATGGTTAAAGCGTTTTTTGTGGTTCAGTGAAAAATGGAGGATGCAGATGATTCTGTAAGTTTATACTTATAAAACTTTTGATTCACAAATGTATTTTTTTTGTTTAAAAATTAAAGTAACTAAGTTCTATTACTTTTTTCAGGTAACATTTACAAAAAGTATAAAAGGGCAAAGAATTTTAATACAAAATGGCCATATGTATCATTTCCATAGACAAAACAAAAACTCTTCAGTTTGGAGAGGTGTTAATAGAAAAAATTGCAAAAGCATAATGTATATTATAGAAAATGGTGATAGCGTAATAGTCAAAAGAGCGGGTCCACATGTTTGTGCACCAGATTTGTAAAAATCGATTTAATGAAAGCGAAAACTGATTGTAAAAAAAGAGTCATCTCAGGCGTTGCCCCAGTACCTGCTTTGTTCGAAGAAACCTTCAGTCCCATTGCTTCGACGGGATTCGAATTGATTCAAAAAATACCAAATTTCAAAACTATAAAATCAGAACTTTATAAAGCCAGGAATAAAGGTTTAAATGTCCAAAAAAATAGGTAAAAAAACTTTTTAAGTTAAACGGTTTTATGTTAAACATACATTGCAATGTTTAAGATAAATGTACTAAAAACCAAAAAATAATAAAATAGATACAGTCGTGGGAATTATAAACATATGCATAGACTAGACTAAAATAAAACCGTGGGGCACGTCAATTGTCTACAAATTATCGACTTAATGTGCCCCACGGTTTTATTTTAGTCTAGTCTATGCATATGTTTATAATTCCCACGACTGTATCTTTTTTATTATTTTTTGGTTTTTAGTACATTTATCTTAAACATTGCAATGTATGTTTAACATAAAACCATTTAACTTAACCCTAGATAACTAAACTACATTCACGGTTACATAATAACTAAATATTAGTCGAACGGACTACGCAATAAAAAAACACGATATTGTCGAAAATATTTATTAGAAATAGGAACTTGTTCCGTGGCACAAATTTAATGTTAAATAGGAACTTAATCATAATAAAATATTAACAAAAACCTTATTCTAAACATTTACTATACATATCAACATTGTGAGGGCCACAAATTGCATTTTTGCATTTCATGCACCGATGTTTTGTCATCTTTCGCGCCTTTGATGGACATAGATGATACATTTTGCGCATATTTGACGTAAAATGGATAGCGGCTTCTACGTCAGGTGTCATGCCCAGAATATCCTGTATCTTAACTTTGATATCTCGTCGCAAAGTTACCGTCTGTAATCTCTGCTGCAGCCATGGCAAATCCTCCAATTCTCTCGCTTCTGCTCTTGGACCTGGTACAAAATGTATTAGGTTCCGTCTCAAAGTGCAAGTAGAAGCTGATCTAGGTGTAGTCGAGCATTTATATTTATTTTTCCCGAAGAGGTTACTTGTAGATGGATGGATAACACGTAAATTATTGTTAGTAGAGTTATCATTACTTGCACTGTCTAAATTATCATCTGAAGGGTCGTCAGAAGAGTAGGTATATGACTTGAGTTTGAGCTCTATTACTTGGGCGAATGATATCTTCGTCAGATTCCATCTTACTTTTAGTATTAGGAGGATCGGAATCGCTGTCAGTGTATTTCTTGCAACAAATTATCCTCTGTTTCCGGAGACGAGTTGTCCGATGGCTCTTCGTGTTCATCTTCCATCTCCTCTTCGAGCCACTTGCGTATCTGCTCCTTTTGTCGTCTCAACTCCATCTAAAATTAGATTGAAAAAAATGTATCAATCAATACACACGTTCCAAAAACTATTCATTGAAAACCACGCTCATTGGCATGAAATCTCAAGTAAATGTTGTAAATAACAAAATTTTCATGCTTAACTAAGTAAAACAATTTAAATAAACTTTGATTTTCAAAAATATCTGAAAGTAAAAACAAAACAACTAAAAAAATACAGTGACAGTAATTCACTTACCTTTGCATAAAAGTTACGTTATAACTAGACTTTCGTCGAGTGGACGACGGGATGGTCACAGGGCGCGTCCTGTTAAGCGTGTGACTGCAAATGCGTCACACGTGGTGTTATTTACAGTAATCAGGAAGGTAGAAAAAGAGCGGAGGGCAGGGGGCGCGGGCAAGTGCCCGAACTGGACTTTGGCGGAGGGGTGCGTAGTCGTCTGGACGAATGTTTAGTTATCTAGGGTTAAAAAGTTTTTTTACCTATTTTTATTTTCTAGCTTTTAGTTTTCTATTAAAAACAAACATTTGGTAGCGGCGGCCATCTTGTATTTCAATTTTTTATAGTATATTGTATTCTGCTTGTTGAGTCCTTTCATTTGATACCCATATTGATGGGATTGATAAAACCTACGTTATCCGCCATTTTGTAGCGGCCGCCATCTTGGATTTCAATTTTTTATAGTATATTGTATTCTGCTTGTTGAGCCCTTTCATTTGATACCCATGTTGATGGGATTAATAAAACATAAATTATCCGCCATTTTGTAGCGGCGGCCATCTTGAATTTATAATGATAATGAATAAACATAATTGTATTGTCACCAAAATCCAAAGTGTATACAAAATTTCAGATTAATCGGTTGACAGAAAGAGGGTGAAATTTGAATTACTAAATTTGACCCAAGAATAATAAATAAAACAAACGGGGTGAGCTAAATAAAACCGTTTAAAAACACGTTTTACTTCAAGGTCAGATATTATCGTACCAGAAAATTAATATTTTTTATACTTATTAATTTTAATTTTATTTCTTAAAGGACTGTGGGGGTGCTACAGATTTCGTCACAGAACCAATAATGTTGCGGAGGCTTGGCACAAAAGATTAAATAATAGGATAGTTCAAAGTAAACCTGACCTGCTGCAGTTTCTGGACACTATAAAGAAGGAAAGAGAATATTTTGAATGGGAGCTGCAGAAACAAGGTGCTCAGATCAACAATAATCAAAAAACGCGAACAATATCTATTGACCGGGAAATTTTGAGCATCTTAGATGACTTCGAAACCAATCGTTGCACAATGGAGGAAACGTTACTAAAACTTTCTACACTTCCTTTTTTTTAATAAGTAAATTAAGTTTAATTGAAGCTAATCGGCTGTCTGTGATTTCATCTAGTCTGTGAATTAATAGTTAAAACAAATATTTATAATTTTGATTATTTTAATAGTATTTATTTACATTACCTACTTTTTAATTTGATGTTTTTTATCAATAAATATTTTTTTGTAGTAATAAAATGTGGTTTTCTTTATATATTTCTGTTGCTAACTGTACCTGCTGTATCTAATTAAAAAAAGTGTGGCAACAGGAAACCCAAGAAATTCATTTTTATTCTTTATTATAGAATCGTGGCAAAAGTGGAAAACTTGTATGGACAAAAATTTTCGTGGCAACAGGAAACTGTGGCAAAGGTGGAATAACCCTAATATATATTATATGTATGTATGTTCTTTTTTATTATTTAGATGTATTATTATTAATACTTAATGTTACTGTTTAGCAAGTTTTTTTTTTCTTATTTTAGTTCTAACCACCACCCGCTTTGCTTTTTTACCTCTCGAAAAATATCCTAACCTAAAGGTTGCCTGGAAGAGATTGCTACCTAAGCATGACTTGTTAATAAAATATAAGGATCGATTTGCCTTTAAGAACGATCAATTGGGCCGATGTAGTATCATCCCGGTCCACATACAAACTAAAGATAAAGAACGAGTATATTCAAGACCTTATAGAGTATTCCCAGTACAGAGAGACATAATTGAGTCACAAGTGATGTCACAGACTCCATATTTTTGTCTTATGGTAATGTTTTTTTTCTTTCATTAGGATTTGTGATTGATTTATTTATCAATCTTTTTGGCATAAAAGGGGCGCTGTAACGCCAATGCCAATTGATTTACCTTTGCCTAATTAAAAGAAAAAAATTGTTGTTTGTTGATGGCATTCAATACGTCAGTCATGTCATTGTCATGTCATGGCAAAATTTTTCTTTGTGTGATTTTTCTAAATTATATTATACAATTATTTTTTTAATAGGTAATGTTAAATAAAAACATCCCTGGGCTGTTATTATTAAATCAAAGCAAAACATTTTTAATTTACAAAAACATACTATGTCAAAAACTTAAATTATTAAAATCAGTCAAATAAACCGCCCCTTGTCATCCCTGGTGCAAAGGTGCCCATAACACTTGCGGCATTACCACGTTGAATGGCAATGGACAACCTTTGCACCAAGTATGACCCGGAGCGGGGGTCACAACTCTTATCTCTAAGACGCCGACCTACCTCGGCGATGAAACCCTTGGCCTCACTACCCCAACTCCCTGCGGTCTCCACAGCGAAGGGTATAAAAATGTAAGTTTGCCCTAGCGCTGAATATTTTTCCCTTTTCTTTACGGCTGCATTTTCTGCAGCGGCCCCCGCCTCCCTGACCGTATGACTAAGGTGCGAGGCGGCAAAGGTGCTGACGCAGGTGGCGTCCCAGAGTAAGCCCCTTCCCTTTTCCCATGGCACCATAGTCATACCGTCAGGCCTCTTCCCATCTGACCTGCTAAGACCCGGGGGCTCCAGAACGCAAGTTACATTTATAGAAATTAACGCCCTGCGGATAATATCATTTAAAGCGTGGTGCCTGGGAAACCTCCCCGCGCAGCGACAACAACTCAAAGCATGGTGGCCATTTGACTCCACCGTCGAGCCGCAGATGCATTGATGTGTTTCACAAACATCGCAGCCCAGGCGAAGAGCAACAGCCACCTGCAGAGAGTTATTGTCGAGGAAGGTTCCCATTTGCGGAGAAGGTAATGCATGCAACCACGCCCCCGACTCAGCCCGCGATACCGCCCTGATTCTGGCTTTGTGCGCACCCACCGCTTCACTTAAGAGGTGGTCATAGGTCCTTTTGGCCCCCACTTCATCCCAAGCCCGCTGGCTCTCCAGGAGTTTCGGCGTTGATACGCTTGGGTTAAGAGCTCCCTAAGCTGTCAAGTCATCAGCAACAAAAGGAATGGTAACCCTGCCACCATCTACTGATAAAATGTCAGTAACAAGGTCCCCAACCCCATGCGCCGAAGCCAAGAAGGCTGGAAGGCTGACATCCCGCACGCATCTTATACCTAATCCTCCGAATCGTATGGGAAGAGCTGCTTGAAGCCACTGAACCCCATTCAGGCGAACGTTCAAAATATCTTCTATGAGAAGCTTAATTGCACCGTCAAAAGAAGCGATTGCATCTGGAAACAACCAGCAAGGGGACGTCCTCAGCAAGTACGTTATTTTGGGCATAGCAAAGCACATTCGCAACAAGACCAGAGCTACTTGAGCAGAGAGATTTCTCAAGCGATCTTTTGCCACAAGAAGTGTACGTTTTCTGACTTCAAGAGCCTCTACAATCCCATCCGGGAAAATGGGTGAGCCAAGGAGACTGAAATTTTGAGGTGCTAATAATTTAAGCCCTGGAAGGATAGAAGAGAAAAGAGGAAAGGAAGAAGCAGCTTCGGGGCAGCATGGGAAAAATTCACACTTACTGCTGTTGACCTCTAGCCCTAGCTCTTTCAGGCGTGGTTCTAGATGACGGAGATCCCGTTCAACTACCTCCACGTTTCCCCCGATCGTTCCGTCATCCAAGTACCAAATATTCAGCGGTGACTTCAGTTCTGAGATTACCTTGTTAATTGCAAAACTGAAGGCTAGAGGACCCAGTGGATCTCTCTGCTGCGCCCCGACCTAAGAAAGAATCCGATTGTTATTATAATAGAGGTAGGAAGGCGATAGGTAAACTTGGGACAGGAAGGGATAGAGGGATGGAACGTTCTCCTTTATCTCACCCAACAAAGAGTCTCTCTCCACAGAGTTGAAGGCGTTCTTGAGGTCCAGCTTTATAATAATCCTCCCGGCGTTCTCTGGTCCTGTGGCGAACGTACGGGTTGCGTGAATCGCAGCCTCACAGCCTAACTGAGTCCCAAACCCCAACTGGTGTGGGCGTAGGTAATCGGCTAACTCCTCTCTCACAACGCGGCAACCGTTAGCCACTAGGCGACGTATGGTACTACCTACAGCTATAGGCCTCAAGCCTCCATCTTTTTTCGACAAAGCGCACAAACTATACCATACATGACGGGACAAACGACCGGATTCAACCGACCACAGAGCAGGAAATTACTCAACTTTGTAAGGCTTTCTAAAAGCTTCTGACCGTTGTCACCTGCCGCAACCGACGTCAACTCTTTTAAGTGCGCAGGACGGATGCCATCAAGGCCCGCAGCTGACCCATTATGAAACGTGCCGAGAGCTCTTACAACGTCGTCCACTTTGATTTCACAAAATGTGGTTGTTTGGTCTGGAGGTTGGGGGAACACCAAGGGTCGAGAAGGAGATGGGTGCTTTAATATCAAGGAAGCGAGTGTGTCAGCACCTGAGGGGGCTACCACATTATCTGACATCAATAGCCGAACAGCTCCCCTCAGGTCCTCCTCAAATACTTTCGACTCTATTGCCTTTAGCACCGAAGAAGACCCGAAGCGATTGTTTCTGCCGTCATTATCCCCCACTACCGCTGCCTCGATGTTGTTTTTTACTTTAGTGGTACGACTACCTGAAATTGTTTTGTCTGGCGCCTTTAAAGCTGCATATGCGAACGTCAGAAGGGCACACCAATCCTTAATTTCATTGGTTTCAATGCAACTATTAATAACATCGCTCAGCTTTCTAGCCGCCAGATTCCTCGCTCCCTTCGGTATGTGCCGAAGAACCCTTACACTTTGCCTCAAAGTAGGCAGCTTCTCCAGATCGGCCACTCCAGACCGAGGTAGGCTACACTGGGTACCACTTACTCCTGGCAAGGGCAAAACCTGTGGGGACGTGCCGGTAGCGGGCTGTTATTTAGTTTTTTAATAAAGTGATATTAATATTTATGTATGTTCTGTTCTTAGTGAAACGAAGACAACGAAGGATTGTGAATAGAAGAATGCGGGAAATCTCCGGCTTGGTTCTGCCCTTCGCTTGTGTTGGTTAATATGATGGGCATCCGAAGCTGAGCAGCCCAACCTCTTCCATCGTTAGCTGAGGCCCGCGCCGTGCAGCAGCAAGTTTATAAGTCATATCAAGACGCTGGTGCTACGCCGCGAGTTTCAGGCCCTTATTTATAAGGAGTGCTACATATCAGGTGCAGAAGTTTCAATGGAAGGACCATGGAAAGGGGAGAGTGACATGGTTTACGTCCTTTGTTATTGGCCTCTTTTCATTAATTTTCTTTACAGCGGGGTCCGCATGGGAAAAACTCCCTTTTTCCAATTAAGGAGGGGAGGAGGGTTTATGTTGGCCCTCATACTCAGTGGTCCTCCGCCTCTGAGGCCATAACTTGGGCACTCCGACAAAATATGCATGTGAGGGAAAGGTCTATGCAATTTAGTGCACTCACATGTTATAACATATGGGCATACAGTGATAAGGGCATTATGGTAATAAGGACATTATGGTAATAAGGGCATTGTGGTAATAAGGACATTATGGTAATATAGGGCATTATGGAAATGCAAGTAAAGGTGCAATGTAAGGAAATGCACATGCATATAAATGTTATTCAAGTTTCACCAATGCTCTGTTCACCAATGAAACAGCTACCCGCGCAGGCCCGCTTGGTGCTATCTGTCAATCGAGAATCATCGCTTAACGAACTCGCGGAAATGGCAGACAAGATGCTAGAATACACAAGTACTTCGACATTAGCTTCAATCGAGCAAAAACAGGTTACGCAAGACTCTTTAGCAAAACAAATAGCTGAACTCACTCGCAAGGTAGAGGAAATGCAAACAAGCAACCAGCGCTATCGCTCTCGCTTCAACTCACGACGGCGTGACAACAACCGGTCTCGCTCCCGCATGCGCTCTCGGCAGAGAGCGTCCCGGGATGCGACCCACGGCGCGCCGACCACAACAAAATGTTGGTATCACGAGTCCTATGGTGAAAAAGCGAAAAAATTTAGGCCTCCGTGCAGCAGGGTTAGCGACAAAACGATAGATGCGACACCAACGACGATAGCGGGAGTCGATGTCAGTAAAATAGCCGCCTATGTATAGTAGACAAACAGTCAGGCGAAAAGTTTCTTATCGACACCGGTTCAGAAATATCGGTCTTAGCCGTACAGCGAAAAGTAAAAAAAATGTTCAGAAGCCGCGTACAAGCTATATGCCGCAAAACACCTATAAGTACGTACGTATAAGTACGTACGGCGAAAAATCAATATGTCTAAACCTAGGATTATGTAGAAACTTTCGCTGGACATTCATCGTAGCCGACGTAAAAATTTCAATCTTAGGAGCCGATTTCCTCAAACATTTTAAGCTATTAATAGATCTACATAATAAAAAATTCATCGACCGTATCACAGATCTATCAGTAAGTACGGTAACTGTGAAAACGGACCAACAGGCAGTACACACCGTCACCGAAAGTCATGCGTACTACGACTTACTTAAACGGTCTCCAAACGCGTTACGACCCATGTCATTCAAGGAACCTTCGAAACACGAGGTGGTACAGCATATCGAAACCACAGGCCCACCATTATTCTCCAAGGTGAGACCGCTACCACCCGATAAGTATAAAGCCGCAAAAGAGGAGTTCGCCAAAATGATGGAGATGGGTATCTGCCAACCCTTTAAGAGCCCTTGGGCCAGTCCGCTTCACGTAGTAAAGAAAAAGGACGGCATTGCGTGTGTGGCGATTACCGCCGATTAAATTCGGTAACACTACCGGATCGCTACCCTATACCGCGTGTCATGGATTTTACGTACAAACTACACGGAATGACGGTATTTTCGAAACTCGACCTTAAGAGCGCCTACTATTGGATACCTATGGCAAGTCTAGAGAAAACAGCAATAATTACACCGTTTGGCCTTTTCGAATTTAAATGCATGCCATTCGGACTACGAAATTCAAGTCAGACTTTTCAACGATTTATGCACGAAATCTTACGAGGAATAGAAGGTGCGTTTCCATTTGTAGACGACATACTTTGCTTTTCTGAGAACGAAGAGGAACACCGGAAAGTGCTTGAACAAGTCTTATCGCGATTACACGAATACGGGTTGGCGCTAAACGTAAATAAGTGCGAATTCGGCCAACACGAAATCAACTTTTTCTTGGTTATAAAGTGACAAGCGAGGGAATGGCGCCGACTGCAGAAAAAGTCGAAATTATTTCTAATTTTAAAAAACCGGCAAATGTTCAGGAATTACGTAGATTTCTGGGTATGATAAATTATTATCGCGATTGCCTACCGCAACAAGCACAATTACAGCACGAGCTGAATAAATACTTACATAACTCGAAAGAAACGACAAGACGCCCATCGAATGGACACCTCAAGCTAAAAAATCATTTGAAGATTGCAGACAAAGCATCTTAAAATCTACGATGATCTCACACCCCGTTCCGGGCGCACCGTTATGTATCATGTCAGACGCGTCAGATCGCGGCATAAGCGCGGTACTACAACAGAGGATAGACAGCGAGTGGAAACCCCTATCATTTTTCTCTAAAACGATCAGCGACACACAACGACGATACAGCGTATATGATCGCGAATTATTAGCAATATACGCGGCCGTGAAACGATTTCGACGACTCATCGAAGGAAATGACGTCATCGTTGTAGCATATTAGTAAATAAATAGCAACACTGTCACTGATATGGCGTACACTAGAGGGCGCTGGAATGGCCCTGGCATTCCACTGCGTACGCGATAACAGAACGGTTGTGTGTTGTTAATTCTATTGTGTATTATTTGATCTCCACTATAGTACATTTGGCGACCCTGCAAGAGGCTACAAACCTGGAGGCAAGTACAAAACAATAAGAAAAGAATAACATACAATAAAGTTTTTGAAAAGAGGTAAATCGATGGTTGAGACAGTTCGTTAAGGTCATAAAGAAAGATTGATAAGTTTCTTAAAATTTATCACAATACGGTTAGATATTTGTTTCATGGTTAAATTACTTTCAAAACTAATATAACACATTGCGAGAAAGCGAGCGGAACCTGTCCAAAGTGTCCAACGTCTTGCGATGAGTCATAATTGTTTGCTTTGCATCGAAAGAACCGTCATAAAGTTCGCAAGCTACTTACGTATTTTGATGTTATTAGGTGGGTGATCGTAACCACATCTCAAAATGTTTTGTATGTTTACTTCACGTATAAAAATAGCCTATATTTTACCCTGATACAGATGTAATAAAACAATGTAGGTACATAGTTAAGAAATATTACCACATATTATAACTTTGAGTATGACTACAAGCAATCCTCTTGGATCGTAAGATACGGATAATACAATGTAAATTTCATATTGTTATTTAAGTACTATTTAGTTTTCAGAACCGTAAATAATTTATTAGTTAAATCTTATTACAGTACCGTTATTTTTAGAAAACAAAAATCATCATTTTATAGTACGAGTATTATTTCGAGTTGATATTATGTAGATATTTATTACTTGGTACTTACATAATATTGCATATTAATGCTAAACTAATTATAACTTAACACTGTAATTGTTTTTACAATGTTGAAGAGGTGTTGCTTAAGTCGGCAGAGATAGTTCGGAAACAGCGATTGGTAATTACAAAAGTGGTAATAGAGGTAGTTCAGCAAAGTTGATTGGCTGTAAAAATTAAATAAGAGGTAGTTCAGCAAAGCTGATTAGTACCTGTAAAAATAAAATAAGAGGTAGTTCAGCAAAGCTGATTGGTACCTGTAAAAAATAACAATTAGAGGTAGTTCAGCAAAGCTGATTGGTACCTGTAAAAATAAAATAAGAAGTAGTTCAGCAAAGCTGATTGGTACCTGTACAAATAAAATAAGAGATAGTTCAGCAAAGCTGATTGCTACCTATGAAGGTTTATAAGATTTCAATACTTGGGTGGCAGCTATAGATATAAAGTCGAGTATCATAGATAATGTACCAGACATTAAGGCGCCGAAACGCAATGTTTATAACTTAGGATTAAAAAAACACAATTAGAATGTTAAATGAGGGCTGTGCAGGTCATTATAAACTTTTCACAGATGGCTCGAAGAAGTTCGGGGAGTTGGAGCGGCACTCTTTGACCCTCAGATTAATCGATCTTTTAAGTGGAAGCTTTACCTAGATATTTGTGTCATGAGAGCTGAATTAACTGCTATAAAAAAAGCTTTGGAGTATGTGGATCAATTAATTGTCGATAGAAACTACTATTGTTATTCTAACTGACTCTAAGAGCACCCTCCAACATTTGGCTCGGTGTGCTTCGGGACCACGAGGTATGCCGATAGCATAAGAAGCTCTTCAGTTGATCCACAACTTCAAAACCAGATCTCCATCTATAAATGTATATCTTCAGTGGATTCCCTCCCATGTCGGCATACAAGGAAATGAAATGGTAGATGCAATGGCAAAGTCACCTGTAATGGATGGTTCTGTGCTGGATTCCAAGCCTTATAGCTGGGAACTGATTCCAAGCTTCAAAAAAAAAACTTTAGAAAAATGGGAATACCATTTTGGGGAACAATCAGAGAAAGGTATTGGGGTCTGGAACAGAACCTTTCAAGACAAAGTCAATTGGACCCCATGGTTTGATGGTGCCAGCTTTAGTAGGAAATCCCTGGTCTCCGCCTTTAGGTTGCGTTCTGGACACATTCCGGGAAATAAATTCTACCACATGATGGGAATTAAACCTTCCCCATTATGCTCAGAGTGCAATACAATTGATGATTTAATGCATATTTTGCTGGAGTGTGTCCGGAACGCAGATCTGAGACAGAGGTATATAGGATCTGTTAATGCCAATAATAGACAGCTCAACTGCTGGCTGTCCTACCCACTGTCGGAGCGAGCAGTTGGGCTGTATAGATTCCTCGAACGGTCATTGTGATAAACTAAAAGAATGATCCTATGAGGCTGGCATGGTCATCTAGAATGACTGAAGCCTCTATAAAAACTTGAAAAAAAAAATTTCAAAATGAGAATTATTGCCTAAGATAGTGATAGAGCTGCCGCTGTTGAAAAGCGCAGAAAATAAGTTATTATTGATAGAAACCTTTAAAAAAGGACGGTTGTGATCACTTTCGTTCTTGTAGAAAACTGAAGAGATTCTATGGCAACCTAAGGTTTTAATCGTCAATAACTATTCATGCCAGTCAGCTTTATCAAAATTGGGTTTAGGATTTAAGTTAGAATCTAGTTTTTTGAGTTAGAATTATAGGTAGGGTTACATTTAGGGCAATTAGGTAAAATCACACCTTTTAGACCGCGTTTGAAACAAATAGATATCCTAGGTTGTCTGCAAGCTTTTAGAGAGTGATCGTTAGTTTGACAACGAGGTCAATATAGATAAAATCCAGAAGGTACGTAAGTAGCGTTATTTGATGGTGTAGGATCCAAGATAGGAGTAGGTGAGGTGACCGCAGAAGGTTGAATATTAGTAGACGAGCTAGGAGATTGTAAAGAAGTAGCATTTACCGCTTTCCATTTTGGAAATTAGGTTTTAAAGATGAGAAATTAGTTTTAAAAGAAGAAGGATTAGTGTTAAAAGAAGAGGAATTAGCATTAGAAGAGGTAGAGGGTTTAGAAGAAACTGGAGGTTTATAGTTAAACTCTCAGACCAGCGGGCTATAATCAGACGTTGGTTCTTTAAAATTCCGATCCTTATCAATAAATTCCTCGTATTTCTGGCAAGTAGAGATAAGAGAATCGATAGAATTTACGTTAACCAAGGCTAGATAGTGTTTTTGTCTTCTTTTAATTTTCCATAGAATGTGCTTTTTTTTTTTTTCTCTCTGTAATGTTATGTTCAATGATGTTCATTGTATAATTTGGTATATATTTATATAGGTATATATATATATATATATATATCATATATGTATTATATGTTTTCTATGTAGGTTAGGTTAGGTAGATATGTTTTATTGTTCTATATGTGTAATTTATTCTATGTAAGTAGCATGTATTATATTTGCACCCACATCTAAACGGTTTGTTACTTCTTCTCCACACCCAAAGGTTGCCGATAAGATATTGCTTCTTAGCAATGGGGCCGCCTTTTGTACCCTGACATAACTTTTTTTGTATAAAATGTAACTGTACCTTATCTGTGTTGGAGTGCAATAAAGTATATTGTATTGTATTGTATAGATAGAATAGCAGGGACGTATGTTACGTTTAAGAATGTCTAGTTGTTCTGTCTCAGAAAATTTCTTAGTCAGTTTTGAAAACATTCCGTTCATCAACGAAATGTAAATAATAATATTCTCATTAGAACCTTGAATGCGATTTCGAATTGCAGTTAGTATTTTATAGTCGCAATCGTATTCGCTAAAGTCCTGAACTAAAGAGGTTGAAAAGTCGGACCATGTCAAAGCTGGATTCCGAGTATGCTTAAAACGGAGCCAATGAAGAGCGTTACTAGTAAGAAATTCCGAAGCATGTTTAATGAGTGCCTCTTAAGGAATACCCCGAGAAGTTGTGAATTCCTCCAATTTTAACAAAAAAGACATAGGGCAAGAATCACCAGAATAGGAAAATTTCCTCAATTCGCCTAAAGATTTAGTGAAAGAATGCAAATTAGAATGGGGAGTATCCTTAGAAGGCTGTATCCTTAGAAGACAGGCAGCCATGGGAATGAACTGCTCAGCTCTAGAGTTATTTCAGATTTAGTTAAAATTTGCACCTTTGCGAATAAGCGTAGAGTCAGTAGGGTCAACAGAACGAATGCGTATTTACGTATTTAAATCGTTTAACGTATGTTTATATGTATTTCATTGTAATCTTGACCTGTTTTAAGTGACATCCTGAATGTCCTATAAAATAAAGATTTTTCTATTCTATTCTATTCTAGGTGAGGGAACGCAGTCATCTGTTGGGAGTTCCTGAAGAGAGGGGTGAAATTCCTCCTCTTTTGAAATAAAGTTTTTAAATTGGGTTTCTAGCGCTTTAAATCGCTGGCAAAGAGAATAAAGTCACCCAAGGCTAAGTGTGTCATCGTCACAACTGTCGATGTCAATACGTTGAAACTTATAGAAAATATGATTTATGTAAAGAAAAACATAGTTTCCTTTCATTTAAATGTTCCCGCGCTACAAACTTACGTCACCGATCCTGACTATGACAGTGACATTATCATGACACATCAACTGTGTAATCTATGGTAGAAGATAATTATAACCTATAAAATTGTCGTCTCATGGTAATGCGGAGAAAACAATCTGTAAAATAAAAATATCAAGGAAGGATATCTAAATTATGATTTAGGAACTGAAATTGTGATTAATAACATTAAATGTCGTTTCTTTTCTTACATGTATGTAAAGTTTTGCTACCAAACACTTATTTTATGTGAACATAGTACACCAACCTAAAACGTGTAAAATTAACAATTAATTCTTTTCTTACAGATAAACTCAATTGTGTTTGATTGACTGTGTCACCCAAATCACATTAATATTAGAAAATATCTTATTAAACGACATTCATTGTCAGAAAATGGAAAAGTTGAAATTTACGTTTCAAGTAAAATCAACAGCAGACGGAAAAACAAACTATATCGCAATACCCTAATAAAATGATAAAGTTTTCCTTATTCCTGAAGAACATCAAGCAGTATCACTTCACAAACATATACAAACCTCAAAAACCTTCGTTATAGTGAGAAATACATAAAAAAGTTAGCAGACAGGTTTGTTATTGAAAAATTTGATAAAGAAATTCAAATACATATCAATGGATCGAAGGGTTCGAAAGAGAATGTGCAAGATTCGAGATAGTAAAAGAAGAGAAAAAAATTGAAATCTTCAGATTATTTCTAGAAAAACCGTGAATTGATTGGTATTCTTCCATGATGATCAAGGTAAGTTTAAATTCTGAGTGGTCAGAATGGAAAACAAGTTTCTTGCAAACCTATGCCAATAAAGGTAGGACTGCTAGCAAATATGCTTTATCTTTCAAGTATCAATCAGGATCTTTATTAGAATATTCAGTAAAAAAGAAATACTTTTACGAGAAGTAAGAAAAACAATTGATGAAGGGGAATTGATTATCGACATAATTGCTGCCGGTTTACTAGATTTTATAACAGATAGAATTTACAAAGAAGAAATTCCAGACACTAAGAACTTATTTAATGAACTACGCAGATTAGAACATTTGGTTTCAAAGAAAAAAAATATCAAAAAAAAGAAGGTACTAAGCCGATTAAAGAAAAATTTCGTGTTTGTGAAAAATTAAACAAAGGTGTACGCTATCATTCAGAAGATTCCTGTTGGTTTAAAACAAAAATAAATACTGAAAAAGATAAAAAACAAATAAAACTCATCAACAATTCAGAATTGGAATGCGAATTACAGTGTAAGACCCAAAAAACTAATAGTGCCGCCACTGATCAAAGTAAAGTTAGTACTTAATAAAAATGTTGAAGTATTTGGAATCTACGACTCAGGGTCTAATGTCTCATTGATAAATTCAAAGTTGTTAAAGATAAATAATAAAGAAGCCAGTCATTTCAACAATACTAATTTGAAAACGATTAATGGCGTTAAAAAGGCAAATGGTATAATTATACTCGATGTAGCCATTTTTGATGTAGAAAAAAAGAAAGTTTTTGTAATAGACAAGGAAAATTTCAATTATGATTTTTTGGTGGGACTAACTAGATTGTATAAAAGAATTTTACCTGGTTCAAAACGAAAACTAAGAAATCAAACAAAACATATCTATACAAAGAAGTGAAATAGTTTCTAAGGAAACAAATAGAACAGATACAGTTTCCAAGGAAACCAAAGCTGAAAATTTCGTAAACTTCAAGATTTGTATAAATCATCTAGACTATCAAAAACAGGCAGTGATTGATGAATTAATATCAGAAAATATATATATGTTTGCAAAAGACAAATATGACATAGGAAGAGTAATGGATTATGAAGCACACATTGATCTACTAATAGAAAAATATTGCAGTAAAAGGCCATATCGTTCCACAATAGAAGACAAGAAGGAGACTGAAAACCAAATTGCAAAATTATTAGAAAAAAATATAATAGAAGATCATATAGCCCATTCACAGCACCAGTCACACAAGCTTATAAAATGGATGAAAATAAGAGATCAAGATTGTGCATCGATTTTCGTGACTTAATTAAAATAGTTGTGCCTCAATCACAGCCTTTCCCTCTTATTGAGGACCTAATGATAAAAACGAGAGATTGCAATTATTTCTCAACACTGGACTTAAATTCAGCGTTTTGGACAATATCTTTTTGTATCACAGATAGAAACAAAACTGCATTTGTAACACAAGAGGGACATTATCAATGGACCTGTTTGCCATTTGGCTTAAAAACCTTCCCAGCCATATTCCAGAGAATATTGTGTAACATAATAGGAAAGCACAAGCTCGGAGAGTTCACAGTATGCTTTATCGATTATATTTTGCTGTTCTCAAATTCTTTCTCGGAGCATGTCAGAGATCTAAAACAACTATTTCAAGCAATTAAAAGCGAAGGTTTAAAACTAAAGTTCTCTAAATGCACATTTGCAGCAGACTCAGTTAAATACTTGGGTCATGTAATACAGAATAATTCAGTCAGACCGCTCAAAGACAACCTAATATCAATAAAAAAATTCCTGGCACCAAAAATACAAAAAAATGTGAGACAATTCTTGGGAAAAATAAACTTTTATCATAAGTATGTGCCAAATATAGCAATAAAATTGAAGTCATTACATAACCTCTTAAGAAAAGAACAAACTTTTAATTGGACTAAAGCATGCCACGAGTCGTTTGATGAAATGAAACAAATATTATGTTCTCAACCAATATTAACAATCTTTGACCCAAACTTACCTATTCACATATACACAGATTCAAGTATACCAAGAGTAGGAACAGTCCTAAAACAGCCACAAGAAAACAATGAAGAAAAACCAGTTGCTTACTTTTCAAAAAAAATTTAATGAAGTACAGAAAAGGAAGAAAGCTATATATATCTGGAATGCCTGGCGATAAAGGAATGTGTTAAGTATTGGCAACATCTGTTAACTGATGCCAACTTCGCCAGAATAGAGTCTGCCATGGAAACTATGGTGTTCAAGCGCCTGTTCATTTTGATAATGCAAATGCGTCACTAGCTACAAGTCGCCCGACACTGAAGCTGTGGACGGCTCGGCTACCGCTTCTGATGTAAATAGTGATCAGCTTCAATTTACGTCCCGTGACATTTTTAAAGTGGTCAAACAAATGACTAGAGGCAAGTCGCCCGGTTGGGATGGGCTCAGTGTGGAGCATGTTCTGTACGCTGTTGATCATATGTTTCGTTTGTTGGCTACTCTGTACAAATTATGTGTAGGTTGTAATTATTTGCCGAAAGCTCTAATGAAGACGATTGTTACACCAGTGCCGAAGAACAAAACTGGTGACATGTCTAGACTCACCAACTATAGGCCCATTTCATTGGGTACTATTGTTGGAAAGATACTGGAACGACTCCTGCAGCCTGTACTGGCAAGGCAGGTACGAATTGACGACGCTCAGTTTGGTTTTCGTCCCGGTCTCTCAACGGACTCGGCTATATTCGCCAGCAAACTGTATGTTATTACACTGATCGTAACACATCGGTCTACGCATGTTTTTTAGATCTAAGTAGGGCTTTTGACCTAGTAAATTATAGTTTGCTATGGGAAAAACTCCGAAAAGCTAAGGTGAACGATAAAGTGGTTAGTCTATTGAGATACTGGTACGAGAACCAAACGAATTCTGTGAGATGGGGCGACGCCACTTCTAGCGAGTATAGGTTAGAGTGTGGCGTGCGTCAAGGTGGTCTGACCTCTCCCGACTTATTCAGTATTTTTGTAAATGACTTGATTGAGGAATTGAGAGGCACCGGAGTCGGTTGTCACGTCGGTGGTATATGTGTAAATAACCTGAGTTATGCCGATGACATGGTGCTTCTCAGTCCCTCAATCAAGGGTCTTCGAAAGCTTTTATCCATTTGTACTCGGTTTGCCGCAGTACATGGGCTAAAATATAATGAAAAGAAGACGGAAATGATGGTGTTTAGGTCGGAACGAGGACCGGACATAATGCTGCCGATATTTTTGAATGGTTCGTCAGTAGAGGTTGTAGAGAAGTTTAGGTATTTAGAGCATATTCTAACCAGTTCTTTACAAGATAATGAGGATATAAAACGAGAGCGCAGGGCCCTGGACGTACGTTGTAAAATGATCGCGCGACGATTTGCTCGTTGTACTGAAGACGTTAAGATAATGCTGTTTAAAGCATACTGCCAAAGCTTTTACACTTGCCAACTATGGTTTAATTTTACAAAAAGTGTTTACAGCACCTTGCGTGTTCAGTTAAATGATGCATTCCGAATTCTGATGAAGCAGCCGCGGTATTGCAGTGCTTCAACCATGTTCGCGACGGCCAGGGTTCCTGATTTTTATGCTATTATTAGGAATAGAATTGCCTCCTTTTGGAAACGACAATCGTCAATCCGACACTGAAAATAAAGTTTTAATGACTCTCTACATGAACTGCAAAAATCGCAAGTTTCGGCACTGGATTTCTGTGCATCAGTCCGAGAATAAAAAATGACTGTGATAATATGTTTTCTATATCATGTTTACTTTTTTAAATGTAATTTCTGACTGTGGTAATTTTATGTTTTATGTTATTTTTATATCCTTTTTTTTTGTATTTCATAGATATGAATTTTTAATCTGAAATAAATTTTTATTATTATTATTATTATATCCATCGACAGGCTGAAACCAGCCTACATACTTAACGAAAAGACTGACGAAAGCGAGAATACTACGACTACAACGAGTACAGTCATATAAACTCGCTCAGGCAGAGTGTCGAAACCACCTATTCGGTACGCACCGACTTAGCAATCGTATAAACACAATTATATACCTAAATAATATGTCTGCATCCATAGCTACATACTATTTAACGCAAACCAAATCTCACACACATTTACATCATAGCTAAGTACCTCACTCGCTCATTAGAACATGCATTAGCATACCCACACACACATATTCAATACAAACTACAGCCCTCCACTTGTACTTTCCTACCGGCCTTCCACAAGCGGATCTCACCGGCTAGGGAAATCAAGAGGCAGGTGGACGGCAGAAGGTCCACACATCACACACTAGAAGCTCTGCCTACCCTGCTACGCCATGCGCTGCACACACTACGCGCTTTCATACAGAACGCATCACCGAGGCTCTGCCTACCCTGCGCGCCATACGCCATACACGCAACGCGCGCATTTACACTAAGCGCATCACCGATCTACAACTTCAATCACAAGCACTAGAAACTACTTGCCAGCCAAAGGCAACAGTATACTTCACAACAAACACACTATGTTACGAGAAATACGCAGCTGCTAACAATCAACACTCGTCGAAGCAAGGAGCGCACGACGAGCGCATCGGCTGAAAGACATCGACGTACCGCGAGCTCCAGCGACCGGCCTGATGACGCTGCGTTACGTCAACACCCTCCCACCGTACCCCGCTACAAGCGCCTGCTCAACGTCGCGAACAACGGCTCAAGCGCACTACTGTGTTTTAGCTATGTATTATGTGTTAGGCGTCGCAGAAGGGGAAATATATTTTCTTTTAGGAAAGTTGTTTTTTTTCCCATGGGGGGAGTATATGTAGGGTAGCCACATAAAATCGCCGCGGCCAAACTATAAATACAGCCGGCGTATCGAATAAACGAGCATTCATCCAACGGCACTCGGCGTTTCAATACAACCCTGCTCGACCCTACCTTCGTCCAGCCGCTACATCCACCACAACCACTACAAACTGATCTCGGTCAACTAATACCGACGTAACATGTTTTACATGTAGATTGTATTGATCGTTAGCTTCATTTTAGAATGTGGTAGCTTCATTTTAGCATTAACCTCACGATATTGAAAGTCAAGTAAAGGTCCATGTGTTTTTTATGCACAAGTAACTGATACGCTTAAGGCGGTTGTTCTGAAACCAAAATTGAAAAAGTCCCACTAGATGGCGCTATTTTTAGAATTGGTAATTTCGTCATGATTTTGTCGATTATTTCATAATTAAGACAAGTTTTGCATAATGTTTTGATATTGCCGAAAGCCTGTAAATTCAAAATAAAATACATATTATTTTGAATTGAATTACGTCTAGGCGGGGTCTCACGGGAATTTTGTCTCACGGGGAGGTGAGACCACAGGCTAAGTCAAGCTGCCTATAAAGCGAGGACAAAGGTAGAGCTTTACATAGGGCCCCAAAAATGCAAGGTAGCCGAATTTTTTCAAGATTTTTTTTTAAATATTGATATGGGACATCCACTTTGAAACCCAAGATGACGGACATACGTTTTTACATAAATGTTGCTATAGGTAAATTACAATTCAAAATGACGGACATAATTTTGTAAAAGAAAATACTGTCAAGTTTATGCCTCCCTTAAAACATACCAACAGCGACCAGCTTAAGCATAAAATATTTCTATCAAAACGTTTTGTGTTAAGGGATGGCTTTGCAAAAATTGAAACCCTGATTCAGACTATCATTCTGAACTTTTCAGTGGAATTTTCCACTCATTTCACGTTATATTGATTGTTACACTAGATTTCACTCGTTTTTTTGCTATCCTGGCTGTTACACGAGTGTAACCGCGTCGAAGACCCTTTCCCCGTTAGTACCAACGCAGAAGAGATCGAGTATCGAGTATCGATGTAACACATTCGAATGTGGTTTCGTATTAATAAGTAAAATATTCAAAGTTGTGCTTTTCTGACTATGCTATTTTATAACGGTATTATCTGAACTGGTAGCGGATTAGAGTATCTATTTTTCGGTTTGAATGAGTCAGGGTATTTTAACAATTGTCGACTAATAACCCTCTTAAATTCGAAGTCTATAAGTTCGTTAAAGTCCCATAAAATCCACTTGATGAAATTAAAGGCAGAAATTTTACAGCCCATGGATATACATCGTGTTATATCGTCTCTATAATAAACATCATAACAGTTACAAATGATTCTTAATTTGTGGTTTTACTTTATTAGTCAGGTCAAAAAAAATGGCAAAGAAATGTAGATACTTTTTTTAGAATAAATGAGAGATAATATTTTTATCAGAATAAAAAGACAACATACAGCCTGTCCACCATATTTGGTGGAACACCAATCAAAACGACATACTACGTTACGTCGGCAAGTGTTTCAAAATAACCCAATAAAAAGAAATCCAAAATTAAATTCAAAAGTAAGATAAGATCGCAAATCTAGGAATCAGTTGCGCGGTGAGTCATCCATTAATGTCATAGATTCACTTGACATTAGTAAACATGTCAGCCTTGCGCTTAAATTTAAAGTATTAAAATTAATTAAGTACATTGCTTTTAAATAAAATTTAGCCCAGGAACTTAAAAATTGTGTCAGTTGACTCATCTTAGGACATTCTTCAGAACCTTTTTTTCTGATTGGGTATTTTTAATAGGTACACATTGTTACGTATAGACACCGTTTTGATGGAAGGAAGGATTACACTATTTCTCTGTTATTTCGTTTTATAGAACCTTAAATTGATTTTCTTAAATTGATTTTCTTCACAGAAATAATTTGAAAAATAGGTTTTTTTAAATAACAATGAAGTTTGTTTTCTTTAATAATTAATGTTACAACAGATTATATTTTTCGCAAAGGTTTATTATTCCAAAAAAAATATATAGCAAATATCAGCACCAGCCAAATATTAGAACGGAAGAACTTAACAACACGGATCTTAATGTCGTAATCCTCTTGAAATTTTTTGCTAGTAGTTCACTACTGGAAACGGAGTTACATAATAGTTTGACTTTGAATATTTAGCTTATCATTATGAAAAAAAATGAGTGAACAAATTTGTTAAGTTAAACGATTTTGGTGAAAATAAATATTAAAATGGTGTAGACAATGTATTCAAAGTTAAAAAATAATTCGGTATGTGCTACGTACCTGTCATTACACCACTCTCCTTCATCAATCTATGGAATTAATAAAATAAAAAAAATTGTTGGCAGCCATATTGGTTTACAATGATACCGAATGTATTAAACTATATAATCATCCAAACTAAAGGTGCGTACCTACAAAATTTTAGATCAATCCGTCAAAAGGAAGGGGTCAAATTTCAATTACTAGATAACAAGGCAAGCTAAATAAAATCGTTTAAAAAACATTCTGATGTGTTTTATCGATAATCGATGCGATGTCTAGTGTGGTGTTACCTATGGGAAAAGTTATCTTTGTGTAAAAACCAGTGTTGCCACAAGAAACGAGTGAAATCTGGTGTCACAATCAGTGTAACCACGAGAAACGCGTGGAAATTGTTCATTGTTCAGAATGACAGCTTGAATCAGGGTTTCAGTTTGTGCGAAGCCGTCCCATACATTTTCATGAATCGTTTTGGAAGACATATTTAATGCTAAAGCAGGTCTCAGTCAGTGTGATTTCAGGAAGGCATAAAACTTGCCAGCGTTTCACATAAAAATTACCCACTACCCAAGTCAATGACCCAAGTTTTTGCCTCGTTCCGTTCCTTTTGAAATGCTTATTTTAAAGGTTTCCTGCTTTTAAATTAAATTATTTATTGAATTATGGTCTATTTTATATTAAAAAATTATAATAATAGCGTAAATCATAAACATCCAAAAACCTATATCGCATTCTGTACATTGCGTAGCGCTAAAGTAGATAACAATACCTTCTTTAAGTTTCCGGGAAAAATGGTTATTTGGAGCCGATCATGATCTATCGTTTAAGAAATTTATTTCTCAAAAGAAATTGCATAGTTCACTTACTGAGAAATACAATTGCGGATACTTGCTTACAAAACAGCTATGTACAAATATTAGTTAATATACCCATATCTGTGATCATATATTACACTTATACTTTGTAAAAGCTCTACAGTGTATGTCTATAAAAAACATTAATAAAAATATCATGGATTCCAAATTGAAAAAACAATCAAAAATTAAAATAACCTAGTAAGCCAAAGCTTGTACATAAGTAAGTTTTTTCGAAAAGGACATTACGCGAAAAGAACATTTTGAGAAAGGGCATTTTAAGAAAAATGTCATAATGAGCCTGATATATCGTATTAAATTATAAATAACTAGCTTTCCGCCCACGGCTCCGCGCGCATTGTCTACAGGTTGCCCAGCTATGGTATAAATCGTAGCTATGTCCTTTCCCAAGGTCTAATCTATCTCTGTAATCGGTTTAGTAGTTTAGGCGTGAAAGCATAAATGAGAGACAGACAGACACACAGAGTTGCTTTCGCATTTGTAATATTAATCGGGAATTAGGGATTTGAATTCTTTTTCTTATCGTGTAGGTAAAGTCAAGTGTGTTGCAAACTTGGCTGGTGTTTCTAAGGATTTGAATTAATAACTAATCATACCAGGTTGTACAAAAAAAATGAGAGACTCGTTTAGAAGTTTTTTAAATCAACATTTTATTTTCCAAAACTATGATGGGCTGATATTATTTTTTTCTCGTTTTGTACTTGTTGGGCCCTTTATAAGGCGGTGGATTTCTGCATTACAGATTGGAAGGCATTCTTTTGGCAGCATGCATGTTTTATAAAAATTAGTCTTGTCCCAATGCCCCCTTCCCGATGTTCTGAGTTGACCCTGTATCTGTAATGAAATTATTTCTTACTTAGGTACTTACTCTAGACTAGAAAAAGGCAATGAATGAGCCTGTCCAATGCTCATTGATTGCAAAAATGAAGTTTTTAAAATAATGAGCATATTAAAAACACTCAAAAGCGGGGGGCTATTGTTTCTCTTTATAAGGCGTTTCTTTTTATAAGGCGACTTTGATAAGTAAACGAACCTTTAGAGTTTAGAGGCTAATTTTCTTTAAAACTTAAAACTTTCCTCAAAGAACCTATTTGAAATTCTCAAAATAAATTCGACTTCTTAAATTTTCATACCTACTAAGTAGGTAAATCAGCTGATAACTCGAGTTGAATGGAGAAGCAAACTATTGTTTTCAGATTTTGACCTGATCCCTGGGGAAAGCTTTTCAGTTTAGTGGGAAAACAGAACGGGACCCTTTCTACGGCTACAATAAAACAAAATGAAACTTGTTGTAGATTATTGTTACTAGAATTTTCACTTATTATACCTACCTACTACGGCTTACAAATACTTACGACGCATTTTTTGGTTCATGTTTTAGGAAAAATATAGTTCGAGACAGCTTGGGATTCCGCCTCGGTCACGCGTAAACTGTTAGGTGATTTGCTTATTTCAATTTAATGGCAATCGGACGTTCTTATGAACAACCATTTGTACCATTCTCAAATTAGAGGAAATACAAAATCTACAAAAATTATAATCATAACAATAACAACTTGACACATTTCATAATCTGTGACATTAATCAAAATGCGTTTGAAAACTATACATTTCGGATAAAGCCTTGTAAAAAAAAGAAAATAAATAAGTATAAGCGTTTCTAAGTAGTTTTTGTATAAATATGTTACCTTAAATTTAAATTTAATTAAAATAACGCGATATTTAACTCATTTTACATTAATTTTTATGAAACAAAGTTAAACAGTATATCACGTCTCAGAACGGCCAGTTTATGTATGGCGGGAAACATTTCCTATCTATTTATCTGTCAATTTGTGTAAATGTAACGCACACAAACAGAAGCTAGGCAAAAATTTTAATAATTTCAAAGACTTATAATTTAAAAATGGTTTGATTTATTAATAATTTTATTCGGTTGCCGAAAACTAGATTTTTTAAACAATTTTTCAAAGTAGTTTGGAGAATCTGATATACTTTCAGTCCGGCGTGTATTGGTGAAACGTGTTGTATGAAAATGACACCTCAGCAACCGCCTTAATTGCGCGTTTGCTTGGTAGGTTAGACGTCTTGCAAATTACGAATCACGACATTATTTATTTGTCACATCTTGAGATTTACACATAATATTAATCATTTTACAACTATCACTTGAATAAGTCAGATGAGTCTGATTAAAATAAATCAAACTTTAAAATTCAAATTGCTTCAAGCTATATTTTCGGTTTGTCACACTCTGAGGTAGTCAACATTTAGCTTGTTTTTTTTGTAAATTTTTCCTTTAAGTTGTTTATTTTCAAGTTAGATTTTATTTAGTAAATCTAGTTGTGTAGACGCTTTCTTTGAAAATTTAGATCAAGTTAACTTTTATAATTATTATAAGCCATATTTATTTTTTTATAGCTGATGCCCCCAATTTCGTTTGCGTGTTAATTTTTTTTATAGAACAGAGTACGCTCACTAAAGTTCCTCGTGTCGTTTCGGTCCAATGCAACACAAACAAAGATGCTCTATCAAACATAGAAACAAGCAGACAAAGTCTCTAAAAATTATTCTAAAATACTCACTAACTCATTCTGAGTCGCCCTGGATAATTTTTTTTTAAATTATCTTCAATGTACAGATTTTTTTAGCTTACTATTTTTTTATTACAGTAATACTACACTATAGATGATGAAAATTTTTATTTGATAGATCACGAAAATAAAGAGACAAAAAATACAAAATACTTACTAATATTATGAATGCGAAAGTAACTCTGTCAGTCTGCCTGTCTGTTCGTCTTTCACGCCTAAACGAATACACTGATTTTGATGAAATTTAGTACAGAGATAGATTAGAGCCTGAGAAAAGAAATAGGCTATATTTTATCCCACAGTTGACCACGATATAACCTGTAGTCCTCGCGGAGGAGCGGAAAGCTAGTATCTCATAAATCTTAATCCGGGCCTTTTATTAAATGCTTACGTCACGCTTACTGTTAGCCACAGATTGACATATATTTTTTTGTCTGTGCTTCTAGCCCATGTGTGTCAAAAATACGTTGATCTCTCTAGTACGAGTAAAATATACTGAAAAACACCTAGCTTTAAATTTTTTCATAGGTTTTTGTTGTTGGTTTACTATTTATTGGCTAAATTTCGAGATTTTATGTAGCCTAAATGTTGACCGGGGACATTTATATTATTAAAAAGGTTACCGTTTGTCTTTGTGAAATTATTATAGATTTCGCCATTTTATATACTAAAAGTGAGGTCTTAATAACCCGCCATATCTATCTATACATAGATAATAGATATAGAATTTCAAACTCACCTTTTCGGAATGTGACTAGGTATCGTTTTTTTTCCTTTCTAGGTATAATTAGTTTCAGCATTCTTGTTTGTAGTCTTAATACAATAGAATAGAATATATTTTACTTGCACATTTATAATGTAGTAAAATAAACAAAACATCGAACATAGTAAAAATAGTCTTAGTATTTGACCAAGATATGTATCAAACGTTTGCTGGTAGCTACTCAGACCGTCCAACACATTACTTTTCGCCAGTGCATTGTGCATGCCAAATAAAACAGGATAAGAAATTTGTATTCTACAATTTTTTTTTCCAAATTGACCCACACCTTGTTAACTCGTCCCACACCTTGTTAACGTGTTTACCCGAGTTAAGTCTATTGTTTATTATAAGCCCAAGAAATTTCAAATTATTTACTTGCTGTAGCGGTTTAAACCTGCATAATTGTTGGTCTGCTCAGAATTGAGGCAGTCGTGCTCACTAGTATAGAATATAGTTGTTCATAGAATAGACATGATTAACTTTGTTTCGTCAGCATTTGAGACTTAACTAGTGTCATGAAACCACCGGAAAATGTTGTGACTCTGTTTTTTGCTGTGTCCAAATATTCATGAAGAAGTTTTGCGACTGGCGAAAGTTACTCATTTTTTCTGACCACAATCGATATCGATGTCAAGTCAAACGCCAGACCCGCACTTTTCGAAATTTCTTTTAAAAAGCTATTAATCGATATCGATCTCGTCTCACGAAATACCCCTTGAACTTGTTGACTATGGAACCCTTAAAATTAAAAAAAATATTCCTTACGTGGAACAATTTCTGAAATTAGACATTGATGTTCTTTAAATTTATTCTGAATCAAACAAGGTTAGACATTTAATAATAATACAAATGTCGGAATACATTATAAAAGCAGCGAGTAATCCCTCTCATACGAACACTAATTCTTATGATGAATGTGATGCAAATACATCAGAGTGGTCTTCTCTTTATTGGTCATCTTTGTGGGTGTATACGTGGGTTACAGGCGTAACAAAAATATTAGAATACACAATTCACGTGATAGCTTTATGCCAATTACATATCACACAATATAAATTCACATAGGTCCAACGTCTGAAGTTTTAAAGCGTAGTCTTAATTTCACTACTTAGCTTCATCATCCCATCAATCACTTTGAGTGAACTGAACGTTAATACTAGCTGATCTAACGAATCACAACAGGTCAGTTCCTGCACGCCGGTTAACACCTAAATGATTTGGTTCGGTCCTGCTTCGGCTGTTACCCAGCTGATATGTAAGTTAAAAATCTTTTAACAGTTAATTATTATGAGCAAGATTTGTGAAATTACTGTTAAAGCAGCGGAAATAAAGTCAATAATAAAAATATTTTGTATTTATTATCAACCAAAAACTATCTAAAAATGGCGAGAACTGGTGGCAACAATATATTTTTTCTATTTTTCACCATAGAGTTTGCAATGATATAAAATGTCCGTAGTGCGAGTGTTTGCCTGGTCCATGAAGGTTAGATCGTTATATTTTTAGATAATCTCTTTAGATGGCCATATTTTATGCAATTTTTACGTCACTTTTCTGTCTGTCATTTTGACTTACTCGCATGCAGTCGTTCCTATTGCGAGGCTTTTCGTTCGGCTTAAAGAATATAACTATTGATAATTGAAAGTTTTTCTCCTTCCAATACTTCCGTTTTCTATTTTCTTAATAAATGTTTTATAAGCCACACGCAAATTCACTTATTTTACATCTTGAGACCAGAGAGAAACATAACCTAAATAGATTTAAGTACAGACTACACAGTGTTGCCAATGTAAAAGTATAATTACTAACCATTCAGTCATTCAGTGATTTGGGAACTTTTTATTCTTATGTGGGAAAAGACCTGTGTTCTAGACACGTTCTTCGTGTCTATCATTAAGGCACCGTATAAGAGTAAGAGTGACCGAGCCGATTGTATTGTTATTGGCAGTCCCTGGAAAGGTCTTCGCTAGAGTCCTATTAAATCGTCTTACGGAAATCTCAGAAAATATCAGTATTTTTTTCACTTATAAAGAAGCAATATTTTCAATGCGCCAACTACAGGAGAAAAGTAGAGAACAAGGCCGCAATTTATATCTCATCTTTGTTGACCTTGAGAAAAGTGTGCCTCGTGAAGCTCTTTGGAGGGTGCGTGAAAAGCAAGGGGTAGGATGCACGAAGAAGTTTGTAAGGCTCGTTAGACTCCTGCATGACAATATGCAGAGCTGTGTCAATGTTGACGTCGAACAGTCTGACTTCTTTTCCGTTACCTGTGGGGTGAAGCAAGGGTGCATCTTAGCGCCCACACTGTTGGCGTTGTACGGGTGGCCGCAACTCAGGTTACCACACGCGTGTATTCTGTGCCGTTGTGATAAGAGCGGTGTATGGTCTCAGTTGATACCACACATTGATAGATTAAAGGTAAGTTGTGGAGCACAAGAAGAAAGTCACAGTTGAAACTATTATCACTTGTATTATTATAAGTTCGTTAAAATAAAGTGGCGGTTTAGAAGTTTAGCGACTCTCTCTCTCACGTGTGTCTCGGTAGACAGTCGGTGACGTACTCGATGTGAATAAGTTTTATATAAAGTAAGTAATTACGCGCGGTACTACGTAAACAAAAATGCATGTACGGTGAGTGAACCTTACATACTGGCAACCCCAGAAAAGGGTAGGAGATAAGAGAAAAAGAGAGACGCCAATTACAAAAGCAAGTACAAGAAGTTACATATCAAAATTAAAAGTAATGCTTTCTGTTGAAGCAGGTTTCAGATGATGAGGTCGTTCAGTGCTCCTCATCGGTGCAGCAGAGTTTTGAACAGTCTGCAGTTCAATTTCTTCGCAGGTGTCTCTCCTTTTTTGCTTTTTATTACATCAGTATTTTCTGCGCTTCTTCAAAGTCTATATAACGAGTGTAAAAATAATTGCTGCTAAAGCAAGGTAGCTTACAGTGTATTGATGAATGTCGTTGGTCGAAATAGTGGAAGGCAGAACTTCGTTCTCTTTCTGTGAAACTAGTTGTGTACTAATCTTGTCAGTGTCTGAGATTTTAGAGAACAGATCAGATAAGTTATGGTACGTGAGATTCACAATGTTGTTCATCGTTGAGTTCAAAGTTGGTATTTCGAATTTGTCTAGTAAATCCATATTGCTGCTATAAAGGTTGTGAGGGTATATAGTTAAGTCGTTAGACTGTAACATACAATCTTGGTCCAAGGTAAGAATACCATTTGACGTCATTTCATGAGTTACGACGTCATTCTGGCATACAGTGCGAAGTGTCCAAGTTCTGCAACAGATAGCGAGCCAGGTATTCGTAGCGTGTAATTCGATCCACGCATCCTTGCATTGTACGCTCTTTACGTTACAGGGTAAATTAGAACGATGACTCAATAGTTTTGCTTCACAGGGTGCGTTATTTTTATGTAAGTTGTAAATAGGTAAATTTTTGTGGCAAAGGTATACGTCAGGTTTCATCTGTACACATCTTCTCAGATCTTCTTCAGATAGAGAAATGTAGATGTTCTTCCTGAAGTTAACAGCAACATAGCTTGAGGTAAGTTTAATAGTGGCCGCTCCTGAATTTGTTCTGATGGGCAACGGTATTGCACGGTAGAATGAGAAGTCGTTCTTTGAGATCAGAGGAATGTGCACCTCAAAGAGGAAGAAGTTACTAGTTACTCGTGCCTTGACGTAAAGTAGCTTGTAGAGATTTTGTATGTCCTCTCTAACATTTTCTACAGGTAAGTAGATATTCCTCGGGAGTTTACCGGCGATGAAATTCAACTGTTTGATTAATGCAACAGGTGACAGTAGATGTACATCAATATGCCCCTTGTAAATATCAGTTAAAGTGTCGAATAGGATTTCTTGAACTTTCTTCAGATTACTTATCAAAAGAAAGGCTGTCAGTGCGGTAGAGTGGAAATAATTGGTGGCCATATGTGTAGGTCCGTAGAGACTCTGATTAAGGGAATTTTAATTATTTAAGGGGAGTTAAATGATGACGACAAGGATGATTCGATACGAGAGGATTTTATTTTTCTTGCACAAAAATGCATTCGACTTGCTGCTAGTGATGCATTTGCATTATCAAAATGAGCAGGCGCTTGAACATGCCCCCGGGCGTTGAAAGCAGAGCTTTCAACCACTACGATGCGACAGGCAGTGGGCAAGTCTTCGCAAAGGATCTTCTAACGACGCCAGCAGAAGTCTTGATATCCGCTACACGAGCGATGCCGTCTGCACCAGGATGGACAGCAACAACTCTGCCCAGCTTCCATTTTAACGGCGGCAGATTATCCTCCTTCACAACCACCAGAGAATTAATCTTCAGGCTATCCTTGCACGAGCGCCATTTCACTCGTTGCTGCAGCTCGCCGACAAACTCTTTGCTCCATCTGTCCCAAAAATGTTGGCGAAGCTGTTCGATCCGTTGAAACCGGGATAGGTGGCCCGTAGAACAGTGCCGATAATCTTTCATCGTAAAGACATGAGAGGTCGCCCGAAGAGAAAATGCCCTGGTGTAAGTGAGGTGCAGTCAGCAGGATCCGACGAAAGTGGAGTAAGTGGCCGCGAGTTCAGTACTGCCTTTATTTGTACTAAAGTGGTGTTAAGCTGTTCAAAAGTTAAATTACAATTGCCCAACACTCTCTGCAAGTGATGCTTAGAGGACTTAACACCTGCCTCCCAAAGACCGCCAAAATGAGGACTATACGCGGGTATGAAATGGAATCGAATTCCATCATTAGCCAACCTTTCACCTAAGAACTCGCAATTGCCCTTTAGAAACTTTGATAATTCATTGTACGCCCAAACAAACGAGGTACCGTTGTCGGAAAACAGTTGTGCAGGTTTTCCTCTTCGAGAAATGAATCTGTAGAACGCTAATAGGAAATTGTCGTAAGATCCATTAAACTTCGGTAATTGAATCGTAGGCAATTTAACAAGCTTGTGACCACTGGTTCGACTGCCCCGTTCGCTACGAGTTGAATCATCTCTAGTCTTACTGTAGTCATTCAGCAAACCTTGCGCCCTAGCCAATGTTTTATAATATAAAGATTCAAAATCCGAACGCTCAGTGTACTGTAACGTTACAGTTTCAACTAAACATTCTAATTGCAACTGTACCTCGTCATATTGTTCATACATAGACTCAATCTTACCCATACGCAATTGCAATTCCGTGGCATCAGATTCGGATAATGACTGATCTGCTAATACATCTTAATAGTTGATAAATGAAGTCAAACGACCTTTATAACTCCCTCGTCTCTTAACTAACTTCTTTTCCTCGGTCATCTTTGGTAAGCAGGTGAAATTAACCTGGAATTTGTAACAACACAAAATTAAACCAACTAACAACAATTAATGACCTAGTTAACAACCTATACCTTATTAACTGTATAATTAATGGATTGTATTATTAATGGAGATAAAAATAAATAACTAGCAATTACTCTAAATAGGTCTATTTTAATGTAACAAACTTAGTATATAAGCAAATGTTCTTTTTAATGTAAGTAAATGTAGCAAATAAGTCCCCTATTGTTTAATTTTATCACTATCCTTTAATAATCTACTAATTACATATACAATGTTACAGATAGTTGAATAAATAACGATATATTCGTTGGAACAAGTAGAAGAGTACATAACGTATTGTGTATTTACCACAATTTCTCACTATTTGGCCTTATATACAAGGATAATACCTATTACCTGAGTAGTGCTGGGTTATATCTAATTAACACAAGACTTAACACCATTCAAATCCAATGAATTTAATGTCCTGAACCACTTCAATTCCACTTAGCATGTTGGCGATCAAATAACCTCCAAGATATCCAATAGGTATTTGGTCGAAATAATCCCTAAGGTCCTTGATTTCTTCAGGATAACAATACTGCTGGTAAAACTTCAAAATCCGGTTACGTTAGGACCATGTGTAGGTCCGTAGGGACACTGATTACGGGAATTTTAATTATTTAAGGGGAGTTAAATGATGACGACAAGGATGATTCGATACGAGAGGATTTTATTTTTCTTGCATAAAAATGTATTCGACTTGTAGCTAGTGACGCATTTGCATTATCAAAATGAGCAGGCGCTTGAACACCATAATGTTTCCATGGCACTCTATTCTGGCGAAGTTGGCATCAGTTAACAGATGTTTCCAATACTTGACATATTCCTTTATCGCCAGGCATTCCAGGTATATATAGCTTTCTTCCTTTTCTGTACTTCATTAAATTTTTTTTGAAAAGTAAGCAACTGGTTTTTCTTCATTGTTTTCTTGTGGCTGTTTTAGGACTGTTCCTACTCTTGGTATACTTGAATCTGTGTATATGTGAATAGGTAAGTTTGGGTCAAAGATTGTTAATATTGGTTGAGAACATAATATTTGTTTCATTTCATCAAACGACTCGTGGCATGCTTTAGTCCAATTAAAAGTTTGTTCTTTTCTTAAGAGGTTATGTAATGACTTCAATTTTATTGCTATATTTGGCACATACTTATGATAAAAGTTTATTTTTCCCAAGAATTGTCTCACATTTTTTTGTATTTTTGGTGCCGGGAATTTTTTTATTGATATTAGGTTGTCTTTGAGCGGTCTGACTGAATTATTCTGTATTACATGACCCAAGTATTTAACTGAGTCTGCTGCAAATGTGCATTTAGAGAACTTTAGTTTTAAACCTTCGCTTTTAATTGCTTGAAATAGTTGTTTTAGATCTCTGACATGCTCCGAGAAAGAATTTGAGAACAGCAAAATATAATCGATAAAGCATACTGTGAACTCTCCGAGCTTGTGCTTTCCTATTATGTTACACAATATTCTCTGGAATATGGCTGGGAAGGTTTTTAAGCCAAACGGCAAACAGGTCCATTGATAATGTCCCTCTTGTGTTACAAATGCAGTTTTGTTTCTATCTGTGATACAAAAAGATATTGTCCAAAACGCTGAATTTAAGTCCAGTGTTGAGAAATAATTGCAATCTCTCGTTTTTATCATTAGGTCCTCAATAAGAGGGAAAGGCTGTGATTGAGGCACAACTATTTTAATTAAGTCACGAAAATCGATGCACAATCTTGATCTCTTATTTTCATCTATTTTATAAGCTTATGTGACTGGTGCTGTGAATGGGCTATATGATCTTCTATTATATTTTTTCTAATAATTTTGCAATTTGGTTTTCAGTCTCCTTCTTGTCTTCTATTGTGAAACGATATGGCCTTTTACTGCAATATTTTTCTATTAGTAGATCAATGTGTGCTTCATAATCCATTACTCTTCCTATGTCATATTTGTCTTTTGCAAACATATATATATTTTCTGATATTAATTCATCAATCACTGCCTGTTTTTGATAGTCTAGATGATTTATACAAATCTTGAAGTTTACGAAATTTTCAGCTTTGGTTTCCTTGGAAACTGTATCTGTTCTATTTGTTTCCTTAGAAACTATTTCACTTCTTTGTATAGATATGTTTTGTTTGATTTCTTAGTTTTCGTTTTGAACCAGGTAAAATTCTTTTATACAATCTAGTTAGTCCCACCAAAAAATCATAATTGAAATTTTCCTTGTCTATTACAAAAACTTTCTTTTTTTCTACATCAAAAATGGCTACATCGAGTATAATTATACCATTTGCCTTTTTAACGCCATTAATCGTTTTCAAATTAGTATTGTTGAAATGACTGGCTTCTTTATTATTTATCTTTAACAACTTTGAATTTATCAATGAGACATTAGACCCTGAGTCGTAGATTCCAAATACTTCAACATTTTTATTAAGTACTAACTTTACTTTGATCAGTGGCGGCACTATTAGTTTTTTGGGTCTTACACTGTAATTCGCATTCCAATTCTGAATTGTTGATGAGTTTTATTTGTTTTTTATCTTTTTCAGTATTTATTTTTGTTTTAAACCAACAGGAATCTTCTGAATGATAGCGTACACCTTTGTTTAATTTTTCACAAACACGAAATTTTTCTTTGATCGGCTTAGTACCTTCTTTTTTTTGATATTTTTTTTCTTTGAAACCAAATGTTCTAATCTGCGTAGTTCATTAAATAAGTTCTTAGTGTCTGGAATTTCTTCTTTGTAAATTCTATCTGTTATAAAATCTAGTAAACCGGCAGCAATTATGTCGATAATCAATTCCCCTTCATCAATTGTTTTTCTTACTTCTCGTAAAAGTATTTCTTTTTTACTGAATATTCTAATAAAGATCCTGATTGATACTTGAAAGATAAAGCATATTTGCTAGCAGTCCTACCTTTATTGGCATAGGTTTGCAAGAAACTTGTTTTCCATTCTGACCACTCAGAATTTAAACTTACCTTGATCATCATGGAAGAATACCAATCAATTCACGGTTTTTCTAGAAATAATCTGAAGATTTCAATTTTTTTCTCTTCTTTTACTATCTCGAATCTTGCACATTCTCTTTCGAACCCTTCGATCCATTGATATGTATTTGAATTTCTTTATCAAATTTTTCAATAACAAACCTGTCTGCTAACTTTTTTATGTATTTCTCACTATAACGAAGGTTTTTGAGGTTTGTATATGTTTGTGAAGTGATACTGCTTGATGTTCTTCAGGAATAAGGAAAACTTTATCATTTTATTAGGGTATTGCGATATAGTTTGTTTTTCCGTCTGCTGTTGATTTTACTTGAAACGTAAATTTCAACTTTTCCATTTTCTGACAATGAATGTCGTTTAATAAGATATTTTCTAATATTAATGTGATTTGGGTGACACAGTCAATCAAACACAATTGAGTTTATCTGTAAGAAAAGAATTAATTGTTAATTTTACACGTTTTAGGTTGGTGTACTATGTTCACATAAAATAAGTGTTTGGTAGCAAAACTTTACATACATGTAAGAAAAGAAACGACATTTAATGTTATTAATCACAATTTCAGTTCCTAAATCACAATTTAGATATCCTTCCTTGATATTTTTATTTTACAGATTGTTTTCTCCGCATTACCATGAGACGACAATTTTATAGGTTATAATTATCTTCTACCATAGATTACACAGTTGATGTGTCATGATAATGTCACTGTCATAGTCAGGATCGGTGACGTAAGTTTGTAGCGCGGGAACATTTAAATGAAAGGAAACTATGTTTTTCTTTACATAAATCATATTTTCTATAAGTTTCAACGTATTGACATCGACAGTTGTGACGATGACACACTTAGCCTTGGGTGACTTTATTCTCTTTGCCAGCGATTTAAAGCGCTAGAAACCCAATTTAAAAACTTTATTTCAAAAGAGGAGGAATTTCACCCCTCTCTTCAGGAACTCCCAACAGATGACTGCGTTCCCTCACCTAGAATAGAATAGAATAGAAAAATCTTTATTTTATAGGACATTCAGGATGTCACTTAAAACAGGTCAAGATTACAATGAAATACATATAAACATACGTTAAACGATTTAAATACGTAAATACGCATTCGTTCTGTTGACCCTACTGACTCTACGCTTATTCGCAAAGGTGCAAATTTTAACTAAATCTGAAATAACTCTAGAGCTGAGCAGTTCATTCCCATGGCTGCCTGTCTTCTAAGGATACAGCCTTCTAAGGATACTCCCCATTCTAATTTGCATTCTTTCACTAAATCTTTAGGCGAATTGAGGAAATTTTCCTATTCTGGTGATTCTTGCCCTATGTCTTTTTTGTTAAAATTGGAGGAATTCACAACTTCTCGGGGTATTCCTTAAGAGGCACTCATTAAACATGCTTCGGAATTTCTTACTAGTAACGCTCTTCATTGGCTCCGTTTTAAGCATACTCGGAATCCAGCTTTGACATGGTCCGACTTTTCAACCTCTTTAGTTCAGGACTTTAGCGAATACGATTGCGACTATAAAATACTAACTGCAATTCGAAATCGCATTCAAGGTTCTAATGAGAATATTATTATTTACATTTCGTTGATGAACGGAATGTTTTCAAAACTGACTAAGAAATTTTCTGAGACAGAACAACTAGACATTCTTAAACGTAACATACGTCCCTGCTATTCTATCTATACAATACAATACAATACAATATACTTTATTGCACTCCAACACAGATAAGGTACAGTTACATTTTATACAAAAAAAGTTATGTCAGGGTACAAAAGGCGGCCCCATTGCTAAGAAGCAATATCTTATCGGCAACCTTTGGGTGTGGAGAAGAAGTAACAAACCGTTTAGATGTGGGTGCAAATATAATACATGCTACTTACATAGAATAAATTACACATATAGAACAATAAAACATATCTACCTAACCTAACCTACATAGAAAACATATAATACATATATGATATATATATATATATATATACCTATATAAATATATACCAAATTTTACAATGAACATCATTGAACATAACATTACAGAGAGAAAAAAAAAAAAGCACATTCTATGGAAAATTGAAAGAAGACAAAAACACTATCTAGCCTTGGTTAACGTAAATTCTATCGATTCTCTTATCTCTACTTGCCAGAAATACGAGGAATTTATTGATAAGGATCGGAATTTTAAAGAACCAACGTCTGATTATAGCCCGCTGGTCTGAGAGTTTAACTATAAACCTCCAGTTTCTTCTAAACCCTCACCTCTTCTAATGCTAATCCCTCTTCTTTTAACACTAATCCGTCTTCTTTTAAAACTAATTTCTTATCTTTAAAACCTAATTTCCAAAATGGAAAGCGGTAAATGCTACTTCACCTATCCTATCTTGGATCCTACACCATCAAATAACGCTACTTACGTACCTTCTGGATTTTATCTATATTGACCTCGTTGTCAAACTATAAATAAATAAATAAATAAATAATAATAAATAATAATAAAATTTATTTCAGTGTAAAAAACTTAGCTTAATTAGATTACAATAAAAACTATAATGTAAAAATTTATCTAAATACTTATATAAAAAGAACAGTAATCAATTAACGCTAATACAAAATAAAACTGTTTATAAAATATGTGTTAGTAGGGCAAATTAATTCATTAATATAATACCTAAACTAAGTATATTACAATACTTGTGTCTTAGGTAAAATATCTTAGTCAATAAGATTATGTTAGTGCTTACTTTACAATTAACAATAACAATAAAAGTAGGTCAACTGGCTGTTTTTGTTCCAATAGTTTTGCGTGCATATCTTCACGCTGCAGGTTCTTTTAGGCATACTAGAGACTAGGTAATTATGATATGACAGTCAATAGTTTTTCCGTGTCTTCATAGGATGTGCCTGTTAACCAGTCCTGTACACTCTTTTTACATTCTTTATGGTTCAAAGAATATATTCCTAAATAAAAGTTAACACGGTTGTACAGTAAAGGGCCAAGAAAACAATAAAATCTATGAGAGTGGGCAGTACGGAAAGATTCACTGGTGCAGACAATATCTGCGCGTCTTTTACTGGTTAGGAATGCTGGATTAAAGGGAGTTTCTTTGTGTTTTTTAGTAATGGTTAATAAAATGTATAATTGGCGGACAGAGAGTACAGCGCATTCGGACAGGAGTTGGGTGGTGGGGTAGCGGAAGGGACGGAAGGAACTAACTTTGAGAATCGCTCTCTGCGCTCTTTCCAATATCATTATGGTACTTTTATGTGTACCGCCCCAGGTTGTTATGCAATACACTAATAACGACTGACAGAGTGCAAGATACACTGTTTTAAGAAGTTTGGCACTAGCAGAATGTCTTAGATTTTTGAATACGTAAATCAATTTACGTACTCTAGCCGTGAGCGATTCGATGTGTATTTTAAAATCTAGATGTTGATCAATGACGACACCTAGATACCTAATTATTTTAGTACTTTGTAGTTTAGGACAGAGGCAGTGAACATTTGGCGAGTAAATGCATTGGTGGGCTAATAGTGAGTAGTCATTTAGAGCTAGCTGAGTAGAAGAGGTATAGGAGAAAGTTATGTATTTTGTTTTATCTGTGTTAAGTGTCAGCAGATTTTGTCGAAGCCAAAGTGTGACTGCGTTAAAACCTATTTGAGCCTGGTGAAATGTATCGTGCCATGTTTTAGCACTGAAGATCAGAGCCGTGTCATCTGCATAGGCTACTACCCTACCATCATGAACCGGAATTTGGCATAGATCATTTATAAAAATTAGGAATAATATGGGTCCAAGGATGCTTCCCTGGGGAACCCCGTATTCTATGGCTATTCGTCACTAATAATATTATCAATTTTAACTCTCTGGCTTCTGTTGGTAAGATAGTCCCTAAAGAGATTGTGAGGGATACCGCGGATACCTAATGATTCCAATTTACCTAGGAGTATAGGGACAGATACAGTATCAAATGCTTTTGCCAGATCCAGAAATATAGCTAGACACTTGTTTTGGGAATCCAATTTTTTAACAATATAGTCAGTTAGTTCGTGTACTGCATCATCAGTCGACTTTCCAGATCTAAAACCAAATTGATTTCCTGCTAGTAACTTATTATTCTCTAAATATTTTACGAGTCGGTTATACACAAGCCTTTCCAGGATTTTAGAAATGGATGTCAGTATTGAGATAGGTCGGTAGTTATTGACACAGCTTTTATATCCGTTTTTATGGATCGGATGGACAATGGATTTTTTTAGGATTTGTGGAAAAATACCCTTTACAAAACAGGCGTTAAAAATATGCGTAAGTGGTGGGATGAGGTGATTTTTAAAGGTTTTTAGAAAGGAACATGGTATTTTATTAAAACCTGTTGCACAGTCATTCCTTAAAGTCATGATGATTCTCTCAATCTCACATTCGTCAGTGTCAAAGAGAGCAAATGAATGAATGTAGGAGTCTGCGCATAAATTTGTTGATGGCTATCTATGTCAGTCAGGTGAATTTTTGCTTTCTCAGCAAGATTTTTCCCTATATTCACAAAGAAGCTATTTGCTGAATTCACAGACTGTGTCGCTGTTGCAGAGTTAGTCAGTAGTTGCTGAGCAGACGATTTTATATGAGTCATATTTGTGATATTTTTAATGACTTTCCACAACTTATTTTTGTTTTGGCCAGCGTTTTTTATTTCTGATGTTTCATATTGGCGTTTAAGTTTTTTTAACAGTTTGGTACAAAAATTTCGGTACCTGTAGTAGGTGGTTTTAAGTATATCATTATTAGGTGATCTTGTCAGTTGTTTGTGTAGTTTATCTCTGTGACGAATACAACGTAAAAGTCCAGGAGTTATCCATGGTTTAATAACTTTTTTACGGCGACTGAATGTAATTTTTCGTGTATTTTGTTCTATAATTTTTGTCAGGGACATTATGAGATACTCTATGGCTTCATTAACATCACTTATGTTATAAATAGGTGAAAAGTCCATATTGTCAAGGTCATGTGCAACAGTCTTGTAGTTAAGTCTAGTGTATTCGGTGATTGCGTAAGACCTACGGCATGTTTTTTGTAGACACAGTAGTACGGAGTCGTGATCTGTCAAAGTAGTATTTAGTATTAGAGTTTTCAAAGGAATGTTTGTTTTAGCAAGCACGTGATCTAGACAGTTTTCTTTCCTAGTAGGAAGAAAGTGTGTGGGTAGGTATCCAAGGTAAGACGTAAGAATAAGATATTCTGGCGAGTTTCGGTCATTGTTTCCAATTTTTATATCAATGTTAATATCACCAAGCACAAATACGCTTTTAAACGTAGTTAGAGTATTCAATACGTTACTAAGTGAATCTAAAAAGTTAGTAGTATTTTTGTATGAGGGGGAACGATAAATCCCTACAATGGCTGTGTCATTACCTATCTTTGCAATCAAACAATTTGCATCTGCAATATTTGGTTCTTCAAAAGTCACATTCGCAATGTTACTATTTATGTATATCGCTACTCCGTCATTTTGCAATAGGTTAGTTTTGTTAGTATGTACATTAAATCCGGTCAATTGGGGGATGTGGGGCGCAGAGGATAACCAGCATTCAGTTAACACAATTACATCGATTTCCAAATTAATTAGACTTAACAGTGGCAATAGGCCATCGAAATTACAATTAATGCTACGAATATTTTGTAAAAAGATATTAAAGTTATTTTTTGAAGTCTTAATTATAGAGGAACAATCGGTAGGATCACAGATTAAAGATTCGTGTTCGAAAGAGGTATCAATATCCTTTACCAGATCATTCGTATTGTTACCCATACTTGAGCTGTTATAACCGGCTGATGTGGCGCTCTAGGCGCCCTCATCTATCTATACATATAATAAAACTGTAGAGGTCGAATTTCTGTACATAGAAAAAAAATGCTAAAAACCGAGTCAGGGGGATGCAAGAAGAGAAATAAAACAAATCCCGATTTTTTTAGATTTTTTTGTTTCTCTGTTTGTCTGTTTGTCTGTTTGCACGGGCTAATCTCCGTAACTGTTGGACCGATTTAAATGAAATTTTGCATAGGGGTACCTTATATCCCCGGTCAACATTTAGGCTACATAAAATCTCGAAATTTAGCCAGTAAATATAAAACCAACAACAAAAACCCCTGAAAAAATTAAAAGCTAGGTGTTTTTCAGAACATTTTACTCATACCATAGAGATTAACGTATTTTTGACATTTACATGGGCTAAAAGCAAGGACATTTTGTTTTTTAAATTTATTTCTTTCGAGAAAGGCAAAGGAATCTGCATCCATACAGCCAGGTCTTCAATATATGTATTTCTTAGCTATGTCTTCAATTTATATTTCTTTACTTCTCTCATTCTCCGTAAGCCGATAGTGTTTTGTTTACGAAGAACTATGGCAGCGAGAAGCACTGCCGCTGGATCGGAGCAGATACACTGTATCACTTGAATTACTTTTTAACCGACTTCCAAAAAGGAGGAGGTTTTATGTTCGACTGTATACAGGGTGGAATTTTGTAATGCCACCTGAAGGGAAAGTACTCTTAATACTGTAGATAGAAAATTGTACTCAAAGAAAACATTCCTTTATTTTTGAAAAGAAAGAAAACTGCATTCAAGAATTTTCGAAAATTCGCTTGCCCCAACCGGGAATCGAACCGACTAAAATCTGTAAAAATACCCTGTACTTTTATTGCGTCGATCGTTAGGGTCAATTATAAGGATGAAATCTTTCTAACAAACTTGGTAAATTAGATGAAAGGAAGACTACGAAATCTTAAACCATTGTATATCTTTATTTTATGTAGGTATGTTCACCGATTTCTCCGCCATTTGGACCGATTTTCAAAATTCTTTTTTTTTTCGAAAGAGTATACTCCAGAAGTGGTCTTATTGTCACCAAGTCAGGATCTGATGGAATCCCATCAAAATCAAGGGCAACCCTTGAATGGAATAGGCACTTACAATGTTTCTCAAGTTCTTTCTATTATTTACTTACGCCAAACATAGAAAAATATACACATCAACACTGTCTAGGGATATTGCATGATTTTTCATACAAAAGAGGTCTGTTTGAGAAGCTATAATACCATACTCGAGATACACGGAGTGATATAATTGTCAGATGAGCAAGTGCAAAACATGAATTTTCAATTTTTATCAATGAATTTAATTTTTCTTGAAATTTGTGAAAACGTGACTAAAATGAAAAAAAAAATTGCATTTTTGTTTTTGTTTACGTCACGTTTAAAAAAAACAATTTAAACAAAATTCATTGACGAGAATTGAAAATTCAGGTTTAACACTTGCTCATCTTAAAATTATATCCCTCCTGTATGCTTTTATAGCTTCTCAAACACACCTTTTTGTATGAAAAATTAAGCAATATCCCTAGACAGTGTTGATATTTAACTTATTTTTTCTATGTCTATGAGTACGTAGCATTTGTTAAAAGGACCGGATTGAGATTTATGAGATATTTTGTATAATAGATCCTTTCTTAATTTTTTGTCGGAAGTTTGGTTGAGTAGTAGAGTTACACAGCATGTGAATCGACGGTTTCTGGCGTGCGATTTCCGGTTTGGGCAAACAAACCATACGAGGGAAACTTTAGTGCAGAAAGTTACAGTGTGAAGTGCTAATTAATTGATTTTATGATAGATAGATAGATTGACACTTTATTCAATTGACATAAAACAGCACAACACAGTAATAGAAAAATAACAAACATACAAGCAAACATGAATCAGCAAGCAAACAATGAAGTAAAAAGAGTAAGAAACAGAAACAAATAATTTTATAAAACTATTTTACACCGTGTTATCTGTATCATGCCAATAAAATTGGCGCTGACTCAGCATATTGCTGCAGTACCAGACTGCAGCGCTGGTATTCTGCCATGATGCTACTTATTGAGTTTTCTTTGTAGGTAATAATAACCTTTTTCTAACTTCATAAATTCACCTTTAAAAAAGTACTTTATAAAGAAAATCTGAGGGTGCTGCTCTATAATTAGATAGATGTTATTTTTAAGAGCTATCGTCGAATATAAGTGAGTCGGAAGAAATTAAAATTATTGTAACTGACCCACAAATATCCAAAAATAAAACAAAAACTTCTGTGCTGAACTGGCACTGAACAAAAAATTTGGAATGTGCCAGCTGCCAACCAAATACATTGCATTGTTGGTACAGAGGCCAGCGCATCAGGTTACTCCATTTTCATTGCAAAACCGCTCTTATCACAACAGCACAGAGTGCACGCGTGTGGTAACCTGAGTTGGGGCCGTCCGTGCATTGCAAAATTTAGACAACATATTATATACTCATAAACAATATGCCATTTTTTAAATTTTCATGACATGTAAAGTTATGTGACTTATGTTACCCCAACGAGGATTATAGGCGTATAATATCTAAAATATCGAAACTTTTGTCAGCTTCCTCATTAATAGTTCGGCTATTCTGCACTTTTTTAACGAACCAAAACTAAATACTTAATACAGTGTTAATAAGAACGAAGTTGATTAAGTATTTAGTCTTCAAATCTTAATTCGGCCCTAACTAAGTGACATTATTCAATCTTCAGGATATCACTTTTTGAAAACAATAAAACGGCTTATTTTTATTTTTAAGCAAAGGAATCTATGGCCGTACAGCCGGTGTTTTCAATGCATTTCTTATTTTTAAAGGCGGGAAACTCAATAGAAACTGACAATTGTCATTTGTTTTATTAAAACCACTATGAATATGGTCTGTATAGGTTTGATCTATGGCTTTGATGTTCTGACATGAAATAAGAGCTATTTATTGATTTTTATAAAGCTATTTATTGAAGAGCTATTTATTGAATTTAGCCCCGATGACTTAAGAGAATCTGCATGTCTCAGCTTCTCTAAATCTTCTTTATTTTCAGTGCTTATGATGACGCCTCCATTTTTAGTCTTTCTTACTCCCCGAATGTGGAGTTTTAATTGTTCTGGCTTAATTATGGTCTGAACAATTTTTCTGGTCTCTTCACTAGTCTGTTCCTTATCTGCTGGGTATATAGCAATACTGCTGGAGGTCGAAGGTTGCACTATTGAGGTGTTTTTCCTAGCGGCATCGGCATATGAAAAGCTGGGCTGAGGTGGCACCACTGGGACAGAGCGCATGTGTACTTTTAGGTCTTCTATTTGGTCACAAACCTCTTTTTGTTCTTGCAGATTATTAATGAGAGAGTGGGCTGAGAAGTATTTTTGTTTTAATTGCTGATATTGGATAGCCAAATGAGATACATCGCCTAGTACAATCCTGCTGATAGTGCTGATTTTGAGTTTTTGCTCTAAATTGAGCTTACCCTCGCTCGAAATAGAACATATTTCATTTAAATGCAGTTCTATGGCACTCACCCATTTATGTATTTCGGGAGTTGGGATTAACTCAGATGTTGGCCCTGTGGTGTTCGGTTCGGGTTGGGGAATTGGTGGTTCCTGTCTCCCGGGGGGCGGGCTTCGGGGCAATATAGAGCTCCGTTTAAAAGGGCTGTCATTCATTTTATACGTTTGTTGTCACAGTATAATCACACATACAACAGTTTAATATACAGTCACTGACACAGTTTTTAATTCTCACACAGCATTATGATATGCGCTGATGCTGTGAAAAAATCACTTGTTATTGACGCGGAATTATTAATTAACGAATTGCACTGGACACGTCCATCTGCAACCGTCGCTTACGAATGGTAAACTAACGATCACTCTCTAAAAGCTTGCAGACAACCTAGGATATCCATTTGTTTCAAATGCGGTCTAAAAGGTGTGATTTTACCTAATTGCCCTAAATGTAACCCTACCTATAATTCTAACTCAATAAACTAGATTCTAACTTAAATCCTAAACCCAATTTTGATAAAGCTGACTGGCATGAATAGTTATTGACGATTAAAACCTTAGGTTGCCATAGAATCTCTTCAGTTTTCTACAAGAACGAAAGTGGTCACAACCGTCCTTTCTTAAAATTTTCTATCTATAATAACGTAGTTTCTGCGCTTCTCGACAGCGGCAGCTCTATCACTATCTTAGGCAATAATTCTAATTTTGAAATATATTTTTTTCAAGTTTTTATAGAGGCTTCAGTCATTCTAGATGACCATGCCAGCCTCATAGGATCATTCTTTTAGTTTATCACAATGACCGTTCGAGCAATCTATACAGCCCAACTGCTCGCTCCGACAGTGGGTAGGACAGCCAGCAGTTGAGCTGTCTATTATTGGCATTAACAGATCCTATATACCTCTGTCTCAGATCTGCGTTCCGGACACACTCCAGCAAAATATGCATTAAATCATCAATTTTATTGCACTCTGAGCATAATGGGGAAGGTTTAATTCCCATCATGTGGTAGAATTTATTTCCCGGAATGTGTCCAGAACGCAACCTAAAGGCGGAGACCAGGGATTTCCTACTAAGGCTGGCACCATCAAACCATGGGGTCCAATTGACTTTGTCTTGAAAGGTTCTGTTCCAGACCCCAATACCTTTCTCTGATTGTTCCCCAAAATGGTATTCCCATTTTTCTAAAGTTTTTTTTTGAAGCTTGGAATCAGTTCCCAGCTATAAGGCTTGGAATCCAGCACAGAACCATCCATTACAGGTGACTTTACCATTGCATCTACCATTTCATTTCCTTGTATGCCGACATGGGAGGGAATCCACTGAAGATATACATTTATAGATGGAGATCTGGTTTTGAAGTTGTGGATCAACTGAAGAGCTTCATAGGCTATCGGCATACCTCGTGGTCCCGAAGCACACCGAGCCAAATGTTGGAGGGCGCTCTTAAAGTCAGTTAGAATAACAATAGAAGTTTCTATCGACAATTGATCAACATACTCCAAAGTTTTTTTTATAGCAGTTAATTCAGCTCTCATGACATAAATATCTAGGTGAAGCTTCCACTTAAACGATCGATTAATCTAAGGGTCACAGAGTGCCGCTCCAACTCCCCGAACTTCTTTCGAGCCATCTGTGAAAAGTTTATAATGACCTGCATAGCCCTCGTTTAACATTCTACTTGTGTTTTTTTTAATTCTAAGTTATAAACATTGCGTTTCGGCGCCTTAATGTCTGGTACATTATCTATGATACTCGACTTTATATCTATAGCTGCCACCCAAGTATTGACATTTTAAAACTAGGTTTTGAGTTTTTCAAGTCAAACCCTATTACTCTGTTGCTACAGCAAATCGTCATGAAGTAAAATCTCTTGATTACTTCGATCTTCCTTTAACTTTAAATGCTCACTGCCGTATCATTAGATCCTACGTATTCCCTCAAATGTTTCCACCCTTTATCTTAGGCCTTGACTTTTGGAAAAAAATTAATTTGATGCCAAAATCCTTGTTATCTTTAACTAACAAATTTAATTCATGTTCTATTACTACGGGTCAGCCTGATAAGGTCTTACCATATGTTAATCTTAGTAATTCTCAAAAGAATTATCCAACGCTTTAAGTATATCTCCTTTGAAAACAAGGGTGAACTTGGTCGCACCGATCTTATTACTCACCGGATTGATACCGGCGATGCTCTTCCAATCAAGCAGAAAAGCTATAGACTCTCTCCTGAGAAACAGAAAACCTTGATCGATGAGGTTGACAAGATCTTAGCCTGGAAAGTCACTGAAAAATGCGAAAGCCCTTGGCTTACTCCTGTCCTTATCACGCCTAAGTCTAATGGTGAATGGTGTTTCTGTGTCGGAAGAAAACTCAACGCTATTACCCGTCGTGATGCATACAGCCTTCCTTTCATAAATGAAATTTTGAACAACCTTAAGTATGCTAAATACCTTTCTAGCATTGACATTGCTAAAGCCTTCTGGTAAATCCCTTTGGATCCAGCTGATAGAGATAAATCTATGTACCCGGTAGAGGAATGTATAGACTCGGTGTCATGCCCTTCGGACTTACAAACGCTCCAGCTACTCAGCAACGCTTAATGGACAGATTGTTCACTCAAATTAATTTTTAAAATCAACACATATGTGCATATTGTTCTATGTAGTCATAGTGACGCTGACGCTATTATGTATTTCGATACAAATAAATATATTAATAATATTAATCTGACGAAAATTATTATGTACTTAAGAAAAAAAATTAACGACATTTAGCTACAACTGCAGCCTATTGCATACATAATTTTAAAACAAATGCTATTAATAATAGTAATATTTATATACAACAAAATTCTTTAAACTAAGTAGTGAGACAATAGGAAATCCCTCTCCAAAAAAAGGACAAGGGTTTTAGTTAATATTTGGCTTCAATAATCACCAAGTTGCTAGTGCATTCAGCAGAAGTAAAGCCATACGAGGAGGTTCCGCTATATTTGCTCGTAACAATTTAAAGTTTAAAGAACGTAATGACATAGTAAGCCTGACAGTTGAGCGCACTACTGAAATAGCCTGTATAGAGCTTGAGCAGCTTAATGTATTATGCGTATACAGACCACCCAAATCATCATATGAATCCTTGAAAAAATCATGGAGGAAGCACTATTCAAAATTAGTAATAATAATAAAAACATTGTTGTTTGTGGAGACTTTAATGTCGACTTTTTGGAAGATAGTTCTCTTAGTAAAAGAATCGTATCCTTGTTTAAGTGTTATAATTTACGCAATCTATTTCTAGAGCCTACACGAATTACCGCAACTTCCAAAACGTGTCTTGATAACATACGAGTATATACAAATTTTGATCCTTCGAAAAAAATCTGTTATCCACAAGTTACCATCGGATCACTCGGGCCAACTAGTTTCCTTTGATGCGCTTCGTGGAAAGGCTGTAGAAAGAGGTATCAAATATGTGCCTATTAGTGACATAAGGCTTGAGAATTACAAAAGTAATATGATCTCAAAACTACTACATCTAAGATTTGAGAGTGATGATCCTAACAAACTTTATAACTCTGTACTCAGTTTATCTAAGCAAGAATTTGACATTGTGTTTAGATCCAAGACGCTAAAAATTAATGCCTCCTTGAAGTTTAGTGATTGGGCGACATTGGGAATTCACAAAAACGGGGAAAGGCTATATGATCTCTATGGTGAGAAAGCATATAACCATTCTGAAACTTTTGTTGAGTATGTTAGAGCTTATTCCAAAACATTTAAACGTGTACCTATGTAAAGCGGCGAAGGCTATGTTTGTTAAAAACAAAATTAAAAATAGTAGTAGTATCGTTAAGACTTCTTGGAAAATTATAAATAGTGAGACGGGAAGGGTTAAGGCTCGCAAGTTTGATTTTAAGCTCAATATTAATGACAAAATCCTAACTTCCGATGTAGCTATTGCTACAGAGTTTGAAAGGTTTTTCACTGACATTCCAACCTCCACTACTCAATCACTTGGCTCATCTCCTGCTCTCACTGAATCGCTACTCAAGCAAAATGTAGACGAAAGTAAGGTTCATTTCAGTTTTTCATACATAAGAATTGTTGATGTTACTGCTTCACAGTTCGCCTGATGATATTTTACAGGCAAATCAGTTTATATGCGTGCTGCTACGATTTCATCAGGCACTACTTTTTTTTGTATAGAGTTCCGTTAGCTTAAACACACCTTCATCTGACATTGTCACGACACATTGTGGAATCTATAATTAAATCATTTACTCGATAAAAATAGCAGTTTGGTTCAAGATTACCAACCCCCTTTTATGTCTGAGTAGACATAAAAAATTGGCGACCGTGACAGGAAAAAAATCCTACTAAAAAAGAAGAATTTCTTCATCAAAATCCAGCCACGTGTTCATCGATCAGGCTAAAGGTCGAAACTCGTGAAATACAGCCGGAGAAGCAGATTGTATCACAGTTGGGCATCGGTGCAGCTAAAGTATCGGACCAGCATTGGAGAAAAACCAGCAGTGGACCTGGAAATTGCCAAAACCGAGGGCACTCAGCGTGGTTACAACCAAGTTAAGTGTGACATCCTAACCTCTGTGCCATTTTTCCACTAGAATTACCTATCCTAGTTTCCCATCCAATCTAAAATAACTATCAGTTTAATTGTATAGTGAAAGGTCTTAAATTATTAATTTATAGCTTTCCACGTGCGGAAATAAGGTTCTGTAAGTACTTAGATTATATTCACCATTACATTTACAAAAACAAGTAATTAAATTAACTATAAGCAAAGGATTTAGATTCAGTTTTTCCCAGATTTAAGCTTAATTTACATAGTATTAGTTGTAGTGTTTGCAACAAATGCGTACCTTACTATTAGTTTTATTTATTTAAATGTATTTTACTAATATTTTTCAGGTTTAATACCAGCAATTGTTCCATCTTTGCATCGGGTGGACATTGTACCTAAACCGTTCCCTCGCGCATGTACTTAGCGATCAGCTGGGTCCGAGTATTAACTACTGCGCAGCGAATGCAGTCACAGTGAGGAGCGTGAGCCTATTCATACCTTTTTCTTATTTACAATTGCGTTCAGCCGTTACTATTATTCATTCTAGTTTTCTTTTATATTCAAATTAACTTTAACTTTTAAAATCATACAAAATGGCAAAACCTGAAGACGATACTAAACGTCTGAAGGAATTATTAGTAAGGCGGAGCTCAATTAAAGGACAGATTACCAAGTTTAAAAATTATTTAGATAGATTATCAAAGTTGGTAGCGGTCACAAATATTGAAACTGCTGAATTGATGGTTAAGCTTGGTAAATTTGAACAACTGTCCGGTAGATTCGAAGAGTTGCAAAGCCAAATTGAAGTATTGAATAGTGGCAGCTTGGCCATGGAACTTGAGGAACGAGAACAGATTGAAGAGGACATAGTGGTAGCTATTGCTACCGCTGAGAGTTTGCTTGATCATTTAAAAAAAAAGGGATGGTAGTGAACATCATGATTCTCAAATTCCAAGGGTTAAGTTACCACAATTACAAATCGCTAAATTCGACGGTTCGTATTTCCGTTGGCTCGAGTTTCGAGATTCTTTTGAAAGTTTAATCGACAGCAACAAGCAGTTAACTCCAATACATAAATTTCATTACTTAATTTCATATCTTGATGGTGAACCTGCACGTTTGATTTCTAATCTTGAGGTTTCATCCGATAATTACATTGAGGCTTGGAATATGTTGTGCGAGCGCTACAATAATAAAAGGGTTCTCGTCAATTATCATTTAAATTCTTTATTCAATATTAAACCACAAAGGGAAAATGAAAAATCACTTCGATATTTAGTCGATCACGTGACCAAAAATCTCAGAGCGTTAAATAGTTTGGGTCAACCAACTGACTACTGGGATACTCTTATTATTTTTAATTTAACATCAAAATTAGATAATCAAACTTTGATAAAATGGGAAGAACACAGAAATAGTATTGACGATATACCTACTCTTGATCAATTCAAAAAATTCTTAACTGATCGCGCTGATGTTTTGCAAGCTTTATATAAAAATAAAAACGAAAATAATAATCAAAAACAATCATCACAAAATCAACAAAACAAAAATGAGAAAAATCAATCTGTAAAATCATTTGCTAACGCGAATCAAGAAAAACCAAGTGCATTTTTATGCATAATCTGTAACACAAATCATAAGATATACAATTGCTCAGTTTTTAAATCAAAGTCTGTACAGTTTCCTGTCCTGTGACTTGCTGAGGTGGCTAAGTATAAACTTTGCTCTAATTGCTTACGCCAAGGACATCCTACGAGTGAATATCGTATCGGTCCGTGCCGTGTGTGCAAGAAGAAGCATAACAGCTTACTTCACGACTCTTCTTCGTCTTCTTCAGACACTTCAACTAGTGCATCTGCTAATCATACTCAAACTTCTAGTGTGAACTTCTCTGATCAAAATCAAAATCAGGTTCTCTTATCTACAGCCTTGATCGAGGTTCGAAACCCTGTTTCGGGCAAAATAGAGAAGGCACGCGCCTTATTAGACTGTGGCAGTCAGTCAAGTTTCATATCCAATTCCTTGAAGCAAAGGTTAGGCCTTAAGTCTTATCCTATATCAAGTCTTCAAATCATAGGCATTGGTAATCAAGCTTCCAATGAGGTCAATGAGAGTTGCAGTGCAGAACTACGTTCTATAAGTAGTCCATTCAATGTTTCATTGAACCTTCTCATCTTAAATGACCTGACTGGTCAGTTACCAAAAAATCTTATTGACATTCGTCATTTACAAATCCCAAAAAACATTAAATTGGCCGATCCGGTTTTTTATCAACCTGCGCAAGTTGATATTTTAATCGGAGCTGATATCTTCTGGGACATCTTGAGGAGTGAGCAAATTTCTCTTGGCCCCAACAATCCAAAACTACAATATTCTGAATTTGGCTGGTTGATTGCCGGTCCTATAAATGCAAAAAGGCTAAACTTTATTCATTGTAATAAAGCAATATTATCGCAAGACACATCAGGCGAAACGCGTGTTGATAATTTACTTCCTAAATTTTGGGATATTGAAGAAGTCCCTCTCAAACCAATTCTCAGTGAGAACGAAAAGGCTTGTGAAAAACATTTTCTTCAAAATACATATCGAGAAGACGATGGTAGATTTGTTGTCAAATTGCCATTACTAGACTCACCAAGTTGTCTTGGCGAATCCTATAACATTGCAAAAAACCGCCTTAATTATTTAGAAAAGCGATTTAGAAAAAATCCTGAACTAAAAGCACAATACGTGCAGTTCATGCGAGAATACGAAGAGCTTGGCCATATGTCTGAAGCTCCTATTGCTAAACCAGATCCGGCATTCTTTCTTTGCCACCATGCTGTCTTCAAAGTTGACAGTGAATCAACAAAATTGCGTGTTTTTTTCGACGGTTCAGCTCCCACTACTTCTGGTCTGTCTGTCAACGATATTCTCATGGCTGGTCCAAATATTCAGGACTCTCTTTTCTCGGTTCTTATTCGAGCAAGACAATATAAATTCTTATTAACAGGAGACATCGAAAAGATGTACAGACAAGTTAAGGTCGATGAAGAATCGAGGAATTTGCAATTAATTCTATGGAGAGAGGAAGAGAGTTCCCCCATCAGGACAATGCAGCTAAATACACTCACGTATGGCACTAAAAGTGCGAGTTATTTAAGCACTAGATGTTTGTGGCAGGCAGGTGGGGAGTGTGCGAGTGGGATCGTTAAAACAATAATTCAAAAGGACTTTTATGTCGATGATCTTATTACAGGATCAGATAATGAAACAGAATTACGAAATCTTCAAAGGGCTATTTCATCTGCATTAAATGCAGCATGTTTTAATCTAAGAAAATATAAATCAAACTTAGCGGATCTATTTCAAAATTCAGAAGTAAAAACTACAAATAATCTCCTTCTGAGTGAAACGTCCAGCACACTTGGTCTTGGTTGGGACCCTAAGTCTGATACTTTGAATTTCCCTGTTCAAACCATTTCCTCTGAAGAAATTGTTACAAAGCGAAGTATTTTGTCCAACTCTTTCAAGATTTTTGACCCTCTTGGGCTCTTAAGCCCTTGTATAATACAAGCAAAAATGTTACTTCAGACCTTGTGGTCTAGAAAAGTTGATTGGGACCAACCTGTTCCCAAGGATATTGAAATGACATGGAGAGAAATTTCTAGTAATTTATCACAAATTACGGTTTTATGCGACTCACCTAAGGCAATTGAAATCCACGCATTCTGTGATGCCTCACAGAATGCATACGGTGCCTGTTTGTACATGAGAACTTTCAATGACAGTGGTGAAATCATGACAAAGCTACTTTGTGCAAAATCCAAGGTTGCTCGAATTAACCCCATGACAGTCTCACGACTGGAACTTTGTGCTGCCTTGCTCGCTACAAGATTATGCGAATGCGTCACGTCATCCCTGCGTTATACTCCTTCTCGTATCGTTTATTGGTGTGATTCTAGTGTAGTTTTAGCGTGGCTTAAGGGTGACCCCACCAGATTGAAAACCTTCGTGGCCAATCGAGTGGTGGAAATCACTGAGATGACTGACCCTGCAAACTGGCGATATGTGCCTACTGCCCTCAATCCAGCCGACCTTATCTCTCGAGGAGTTGATGGCAGTCAACTTCTCGAGACGACGTTATGGTGGTCGGGCCCAAGTTTTCTTTCTGAAGATGAAAGTACTTGGCCTATCCTAAACCCCAAAGTAGAAAATATACCTGAAATAAAGAACTTAAAACTAACTAAAACTAAAAACCTTAAATCTAAAAATAAAACACAAAATATAGAAAACTTACCTTTATTAAATTCATTATATACAAATAAAATAAACGAAAACAAAATAAACACATGTTCAAGCTCAATTATACCTGGTCAATTAATAAACATTGAAAACTATTCAAAATTAAATAAAATCATCCATATCATTTGTTACATAAAAAGATTCATATTTAACCTACGGAATCCTAAAAACAAACGCTCCGGTCCGCTCGCTATCTCAGAGTTGGATGAATCATTCCATTACTTGTGTACGAGTGCACAGCGTCAATGTTTTGCCGCTGAATACAAGGCACTATCTAAGAATGTATCTTTGCATTCTATCACTATCTCCCTTCTTAGATAGTAACGGTTTGATTAGAGTGGGCGGGCGAATAAACGCATCAAGTTATAATTTTGAGAAAAAACACCCTATTTTGTTAGATGCTTCTCACTATCTAACTAAACTTTTATTTGAACGAGAACACTTTCGTCACATGCATGCGCCTCCGCAATTATTATTATCAATCATTAGAGAATTTGTATGGCCGATAAATGGTAGGCGTTTGGCTAAACGTACGGTTCACAATTGTGTGACATGTAGACGCCTAAGTGGACAAACAATAATTCCGAAAATGGGTGATTTACCGCCACAGAGAATAACACCTGACTTTCCTTTCAAATCGGTAGGTATTGATTTTGCCGGACCCTTTATGATTTTGAATCGTAAGGGCCGTGGTTCTAAATTGATAAAATGCTATTTATGTTTATTCATTTGTTTACGTTTTAAATGTGTACACCTGGAGGAAGTCGGTGATCTTTCAAAAGATGCTTTCTTAATGACATTACGCAGGTTCATATCTCGTCGCGGAAAGCCGACGGAAATATTTACCGATAATGGTCGCAATTTTGTCGCTGCTGCCAAGGAAATTAGTAAATTTTTTAAATCAAATTGTAATTCAATTTCGGAATTTGCAACTGAAGAAGGTATTAAGTTCATTTTCACCCCTACTTATGCTCCTCATTTTGGCGGCATTTGGGAGGCTGGTATTAAATCGGCTAAATATCACATTAAAAGGGTTATGGGAAACACACACCTAACCTATGAAGAAATTTCCACTTTGTTTGCGCATGTGGAGGCTATTTTGAATAGTCGTCCACTATGTCCCTTATCCTCTTCACCTGATGACCTACTCCCATTGTCACCAGGACACTTCCTCATTGGTAGACCACTCCAGGCGATACCATCACCTGATATACAAGATCAGAAGGAAAATCTTCTACAGCGCTACGCTCGAATAGAAAAAATTCATCAACACTTCTGGCAGCGTTGGCAGCGAGAATATATCCATGAACTACAACAACGGCTAAAGTGGAAAACGGAAAGTAGAACCCTGAACATTGGAGATTTGGTGCTTCTCCAAGAAGATTTCGTACCGCCTTTATGCTGGCGTTTGGGGCGAGTTCTACGGCTTTTCCCCGGCTCGGACGGAATATCAAGAGTAGCTGACGTGAAAACTACAAGAGGATGCGTGCGTCGGCCACTGGTTCGTCTCTGCCCGCTCCCTACGGCAGAAGAGCTTCAAGGTTGAAACGATGAAGCGTTTCAACGCGGGGGAGGATGTTACTGCTTCACAGTTCGCCTGATGATATTTTACAGGCAAATCAGTTTATATGCGTGCTGCTACGATTTCATCAGGCACTACTTTTTTTTTGTATAGAGTTCCGTTAGCTTAAACACACCTTCATCTGACATTGTCACGACACATTGTGGAATCTATAATTAAATCATTTACTCGATAAAAATAGCAGTTTGGTTCAAGATTACCAACCCCCTTTTATGTCTGAGTAGACAGTTGACATTCTTAAAACTTTTAAAATGTTAAACATGAAAAAGACTGCGGACCTTGATGGTCTTTCAGTAAAAGTAATAAATTGTATGATAGATTGTATTGCTCCACATTTAGTGTTTATTATCAATAGTTGTGTCGATGGTGGTGTGTTTCCTGATTTGATGAAACATAGTAAAGTAATTCCTCTGTTTAAAGCTGGTGGTACATCTGACCCCACCAACTTTAGACCTATTTCAATACTACCAGTACTTAGCAAAATTTTTGAAAAAAATATCCTTAGTCAAATAACTACTTACTTCTATGCTAATAAACTTATGAATATTAATCAATTTGGATTCACACGGGGTCGTTCAACAGCCGATGCCGGTGTTGAGCTTATTCGTCACATTTTTGAGGCCTGGGAGGATTCACATGATGCTCTTGGAGTCTTCTGTGATTTGTCCAAGGCTTTTGACTGTGTTCACTATGAGACTCTAATCAGAAAATTACATCACTATGGCATAAGAGGAAATGCACTTAGGCTTCTGGAATCTTATTTGTGTAATAGGATCCAGAAGGTTGAGGTTAACGGCACTAGATCACCTGGGTCCACAGTCTGTATGGGCGTCCCGCAGGGTTCAATTTTAGGACCATTCTTGTTTCTCCTGTACATTAATGATTTGCCTTTTCTTGTTAAAGGGCCCATGAGATCGTATTATTTGCAGATGATACATCACTTTTATTTAAAGTGAAAAGATATGACACTAATTATGACGACGTGAATATTGCGATCTCAAAGGTAGTTGAATGGTTCACTGCAAATAACCTACTCTTGAACGAGAAAAAAACCAAATGTGTTAAATTTACCTTGCCTAACGTTAAACAGTTTAATACCAATTGCAGCATTTCTGCTTGCGATCTTTTTTATGTTATCTAACTCTTTCCGGTCTAGTTTTCTTTTTAATTCAAAAGATTTCAAAATTTTAGAACTCGCTCCATTTTAGGCTTTTTTTTGGGTTGGTTGTGATTGGACGTTAAAAAGACGGACGTGATCTCGAATGAAAAATTGCTATTGTTGTATTTATTTTGCTAAATTAAACATGTAATGTGAGGTTGAAGAGTGTTTTTGAATCGTTTATTTGAGAAACCCCATAACTAACTTTTTCAACGAGGTTGATTTTTTCTACATGTAATCATTTTAATCGATACTGATATTACTATTTTTTAGAATTTTTGAATAATAAATATGCTCAGTTTTTTCAAAAAATTATTTTTTGTCTTTAAAATCATCCGACGATTCTGACTTATGGGGTTTCTCAAATAAACGATTCCTATTACCTGAAGGTTAAATTAAATATTTATATGTATATTTATTAGCCATGAATATTTGTTAGTGACGCACATCAAAATTTTCAGTGTTTTTAAGAAATGACCTAATGAAAGACTGGGCAGCAGTACTTCACTGAGATGACAGTTAGACGAATACCCTGTTTACATGCACCCCAAACCACCAGTTCCAGCCACAAATTCATAGCAGATATACCAGCGGCCCCAAAAAGACGTATAGCTAAGTCCTTTAGTACCATCCCCAAAATTTATCTATTTTTAACAATAAGCCAATTGTGACAGCAATAGATTTATCTGTCAAGTAGGTTGGGAATTTTATTCGTTAACGAATATAATTATTATCTTCCTATTTGCTTCAGATAATAATTTATTATAGTTAGGCCACGTGTTTCAATTTTATGTATGATATTATTTCTGTTTCAAATTTATCAGCACTTCTTTCCCAAACAAAAAAATTCCATACGTTAATAGCGGTTTAAAAAGTTAGGCCTTCCCATCTGTTCAGTTATAGTTTTCTTTTTAAATTTTAATTTGTGCAATTTTCTTTTTTTAATTTTGGTCTGTGTCGAATTTTTGTAACTGTTTATGTTGGATTAAATCCCTTTTTCATTTTATATCTCGTCTACTTTATTTATTTTGTGTTTCGGCGATACCACCACCGTAAATTTATCGCTGAAGATCTGGTGCCCGCGATTAAAAAACCCTGGATTTGAGGTAAATAATTATCCATTTACTATTCCGTGGCATTGATAAAAAAAATTTTTCTTGCTTATAATAATGATAATAATAATAATAATAATAATGTCCTCCTTACCGATTTCGGCAATGGCGACTCTAACATTAATTTTGAGTACTGACTAGATCTTTATTGTGGGCTCTTATATGGCTCGCAAAGCCAAACTTCATCTTAAAGATGCGATTACACGCGGCGCAGTAGAGATTTCCAAAAGCATCGTACGTGTATGTGTAGGAAGGCTTGGGTCGAGTTTGCCGAAGATGGCGCTTAACATCCAGTTCTTCAAGGCGGGCACTCTCAAAGAGTTGCACGCCTTTCTTTACTGTCGAGCGCCATTCCGGTCTCTGCAAGGCAAGCTCTTCCCAGTCATGGCTAGGTATTTTGCAAGCGGTGAGATGACGCTTCAACACATCCTTGAAGCGCAGGTACTGTCCGCCTTGCTTTCGCTTTCCGCATGAGAGTTCCGAGTAGAACACGGCCTTTGGCAATCTACTATCGTCCATGCGTACAACGTGGCCGGACCATCTCAGTTGGTGTTTCATGATGAGAGACTCAATACCTGGCACTTCGGCGCGACGTAGTACCTCGGTATTCGGCACACGATCTTGCCACTTTATGCGCAGGATGTTTCTTAAGCAGCGTAGGTGAAAAGAGTCTAGTTTTCTAATGTCTGCCTTATAGCAACACCAAGACTCTGAGGCATAAAGGAGAGAGGGTATTACGATAGCTCTATAAACCATCATTTTAGTGGCAAGCTTTAGATCATGTGACCTCCAGACACGAGTTGTTAGTTTTCCGAAGGCTGCTGCTGCGTTGGCTATGCGGGTTGGTATTTCGGACGCTAGGCTGTTATCGTTTCGAATTTGGCTTCCAAGGTACTTAAAGTGTGAGACTTCTTCCAGTGCTTTGTCATCCAATTTAATACTGGAGTAGTCTGTATTGCAGCCTCTAGGAGACTGTTTTAAGATTTGGGTCTTAGTGACACTTATGACCAAGCCAAATTTACAGCACGAAGCGTGCAGAGCATCCACATATGCTTGTAAGGACTTTACAGAGTCAGCCATCAGGCAAACGTCGTCAGCGTATAAAATTTCAAGTACAGAGAGGGTTGTTATTTTACTCTTGGCTCTAAAACGTGAAATGTCGAAGATGCTCTTGTCAGTTCTAGAGTTTACTATAATGGTTTCATTGCATGAACCAGCTGCGTCACGCATCACAGCAGCAAAATAAAGTGCGAATAGGGTAGGCGCTAAGACACAACCCTGCTTTACACCACAGGTTACTGGAAATTGGTCCGAGAAGTCGTTTTCATGTTGAACTCTTGCTATCATGCCCTCATGGAACTGACGAATAAGGTTTACGAACTTCTCGGGACAGCTAGACTTCCTAAGCACTACCCAGAGAGCTTCCCGGGGAACGCGGTCGAAAGCCTTTTCTAGGTCAACGAAACACATAAATAGAGGTCGGTGTTATTCCAGACTTTTTTCTTGGATTTGTTTTACAACAAATATTGCATCAACCGTGCCTCTACGTGGGCGAAAGCCGCATTGCGTCTCTGGTAGCAAAGTTTCAGCAAGGTTAGACAATCGTGTATTTATAATATGCGCTAACACCTTCCCAGCAGTTGACAACAGGGAGATGCCTCTGTAAGAGCCGCAGTCAGATATATCGCCTTTGCCTTTATACAACTTGCAAATAGAGGCATCTTTCCAGTCTTGCGGGATCATTTCGCACTCCCAGATCTTAAGGATCAGCTCGAAGAGCCTGTTCAAAATGTTTGGCCCGCCGTATTTATAGATTTCGGACGGCAAACTGTCTATACCCGGAGTCTTAGCATTCAGCCTATTTATAGCTTTTACAAGTTCTTCAAAAGAAGGTGGATGTGCAAGGTCTTGTATGACGGGCATTTCCTAAAGAAATTCTATATACGGCAAGTTAGTTGTCTGAGATCGGGGGTTAAGGACGTCGTCAAAGTGTTCCGCCCAACGAGCTAAGATGTCACTCTGCTCAGTTAACCTACAAGTCCTGTCCTTATTGTAGATTGGGGCTGTCTTTTTGACCCTTGGTCCAAAGATAGTCTGCAGACATTCGAAGAATTTGCCTGTTTGATTTGTGTCTGCATATTTTTGGATTTCTGTAGCCTTATCCACCCACCACTTATCCTTAAGTGTTCTCACCTTAACTTTTAACTCATGATGCGCTTTATTTCGTAAATCTACATTGGAAGATTGCAGACAGCGTCTATGTTCCTCAACAAGTTTTCTGATCTCCGGATCGAAGTCATCGAACCAATCTTGGTTTCTCCGTTCGGGCTTTCCAATAACATGTGAGGCACTATCATGGAGTTTCTCGGCATAAAGTAACCAACTCTCATTCACAGACGCTGTCTGTGGTATTTCCGGTAGTTTCGTGCCAAAAGTGTCATCGAGTGCTTTTCTTAAGGTATGGTTATTAACTAACTTTGCGCAAGATAGTCTCGCTGATATTTTGTGCGACGCCCGACGTGGAGCTTTTAATTTCAGACGTAGTTTGGATCTTACGAGTCTATGGTCTGTCCAGCCTTGAGCACCTCTCATCGCGCGTGTAATAAGAACTTCACCTTGGTCTCTTTTTCGTACGATGACATAATCTAGGAGGTGCCAATGCTTAGATCTTGGGTGCATCCACGTGGTCTTATATTTATCTGGTAGTCGGAAGCAAGTATTAGTAATGCAGAGATCAAATTCTGCGCAGAGAGTGAGAAGATTTAAGCCATTGGCATTGCAGTTTCCCACTCCGTGGCGTCCCAGAACACCATCCCATAAACCATACTGACTCCCAACGCGAGCGTTGAAGTCGCCCAACAGGATAATTTTATCTGCCGAGGGAATTCTTTCCAAAACTTGGCGTAGTTCTTGGTAGAACTTATCTTTTTCCTCATCGAGTGAGGGCAGGGTAGGCGCATAAACGCTAATTAGATGGACATATTTCTTAGATGAAAGTAGAAGTTTCAATGTTATGATTCTATCATTGATACCTTTCGGCAGATCTGTTAGCGTTCTAGCTAGTTCATTACGCACTGCAAAACCCACTCCACTAGCTGCCTTCTCTCCCGATGGTTTCCCGCTCCAGTAATAGGTATAGCTACCAAGTCGTTCACAGAGCTCCCCACTGTCACTGAGATGTGTTTCACTTATAGCAGCGATATCGATGTTGTATTTATGTAATTCCCTGGCAATAAGTGCCGTTTTTCTCTCTGGGCACAAATTACGGTCATTGTCCAATAGTGTTCGAACATTCCATGTTCCTATATGTAGATTTAGTTCTTGTTTTTGTTTTCTTTGTTTCTTTCGACCGCATTTAAAAGGTGACAGATGACCGCGGCTAGCCACCTGTTGTATATTCGAGACAAACTATGTTTAGGCCACCTTTTCTAGGCCCCTCCCCGGATTTGGGAAAGCAGAGTGGTCCCTAAATAGGGCTGCTTTGTCGTCTACCGAGCTGCCGAACCGGTCCCCCGTCTCAATCGGGGCCCAGAGCGACCATCACCAGAAGACCGCCTATGTGCAGATACCAACTAAGGTTCGGACACACCAATCCTCCCCCCACCATCGGATCTCCATCGCCGTAGAGCTTGCATTCGTAGTCCGTGTAGAAATGCCAGAGTCATCAGCGCGTGAATATATTATAGTGGACAAGCAGGTGCGCAGGTGCAAGTCCACTCTCTCGACCTCAGCCACCTGGTGCCAGTGGACCGGATGGCCGGTACGACCAGCAGAAAACTGAGGTTGCAGGAGATTGGCCGCATGTTACTGAATGGATCCAAACGTACGCACTTCCCCTTGTGCCTTGCCCCATCGCTGCAGAGACCGAATGCTTTTATCTATCGACGCTGCTCACCCTGTACACCGGCGGGGACTTGTGAGAAAATGGTGGATCAACCATTGACTGACTGCACTAGTAGTGTAAACCACCAGCGGGCGATGGGGTCGTCACATACGGTGGGCACGTTCCGTGCCGCTGTCGCTTTCATAATTTTTTTTTTGTTTCAGATAACCTATCAACCACTCTGTCTACCCCATTGGGAATGTTGGACTTTTTAACCCCTACAACGTTCTGGTGTGACTTCGTGCCGGGAACCGATCACCTTTTCGAAGAATTTATGTCCGAATTTTATTTAACCGAAAACGGTTCACCTGCGTCTTTTTTGCTATATGCTTCATATGCCATATTTTCAGATCATCGAAATGCCATTAGACAAAAGTATCATTTTACCGAATTATGTTTCATCAATTTTCAAAATAACTTTTTACTGTTGGTCGAAGTTTCTTTTTAGCATTAAACTATTGACCGAGTTCTCTTTTGAACTTTTTACTGTTTGCCGATGTTTTTTTTGAACTTTTTACTTTCGGCCGAAATCTTTTTAACTTTTTTCATTTGCCTCTCTTTAGCTTCATCGAAACAACAAATGGGACAGGTTAAACATGTTTTTGTATTCCTGCTTGCTTGCACGCTGTATGCTTGCATGTTGCATGCTTGCTTGTTTGTTGTTTGCTTGCTTGCTTGCAGGGGGGTGCGGGGGTGGAGCCCCTGAGGGGGGGCTCGGGGGGCGAAGCCCCCCGCAAGAAAAATAAAAGAAACATCACTCAAACCGACGGTCTAGGTTAGGTTAGGTTAGGTTATGATTCTGCATGCCTGCTTGCTTGCATGCTATAGGTTTGCCTGTTTGCATCCCTGCTTGCTTGCATGCTGCATACTTGCTTGCATATTGCATGCTTGCATACTGCTCTTTGCTTGGTTGCATGCTGCTTGCTTGCTTGCATGCTGCTTGCTTGCTTGCATGCTGCTTGCTTGCTTGCATGCTGATTGCTTGCACACTGCGCGCTTACTTGTTATAAGTAATAACTGCTATCGAATGCTTAACTAAAATAATACAGTGATGTAATGAATGTTTGGAAAAAAAAAAGGCAAATGAAACGGTGGTGTAATGAACATATGTGAAAAAAAATCATGGAAAATAAAACGGTGGTGTAATGAAGTGGTGGCCGAGCATAAAATCGCCAAAAAGTTTTTCGGTCAAATAAAACGATGGAGTAAAGAAAAAAATCGAATTAATAATAGGTCAACTGATACAGTGGCAAACGTTATGGTCGGCGAATTAAAAAAAAACGAAACAAAAAAAGTCGAAAAGTTTTCTGTCAAATGAAAATCGGTCAACATTTTTTCGAACATAAGATAGGTAACCCTTCGTGCCTTATTTTATTGATTTTTTTGTCATGTGTTATTTAATTTAAAAAGAATTTTACTTAGCATGGAACTCGTTCTAATTTATTAAAATAAAGAAATATTTAACCCTTTCCCCCTTTCCTGTAGTTAGTTGTTCAACGCAGTAAACAACGCGTTTAATATGTTTTTTTTCTCCCCCCCTAATTGGGGTTGTAAATTTTTTTTTACATATTTATTTTATAATTTATTTCGATAGATAAGGCTATTATAAGAAACCATTTTCATTATTTTTCTATTTAATAGCCCCATTAAAATGCTACGATTTTTTAAAATAAATTGGCGATGACGTCACATAATGAAGTATGACAGTTGGGTCTTTGCCTGCCGTGAGCCAGAAAAAAAAACAAACTGTCAACACTCGTGAATGACACTGATATCAGTGTTGCTAGATTATTTCACCTTGTTTCCCCTTACAAACATTTTAAAAGCCCCGTATGACCTATTAAAAAAACTTCTATTTTAGTTATGTCCCGTGCAAATTAGATTTGACAAAGATATAAAGGAATTACATACAAGCTACCTTCACAACACTAACAATCAAAAACTAAGAAACTAAAACGTTTTTATTAAAATAAACAATAAAAACTTTAAATTTGAGTAAGCGATCTCGAAGACTACTTTTATGTACAATGATTTTAGGAAATAAACATTCAATTAAAACATTAGACAAAGAACACTTTAATAGGCTAAAGATTCGATTCATTATATCTTGACAGATTTAAAAAGGATTTTGCTATTTTTCAGTATTCTTACAATAGTGGAAAATAAGAAGATCAATTTCGTGACATCAAAACCTGGAGAAATCTTATCTGCAAAAACTCCTAAGCTTTAGGGAAAACCTCTGAATCTGGCAATACTGAGCAGTCTGGCATATGATTGACACTTTAAAAAAAATGAAGTATTGGCACAAGTTTCGTTATTACTTCCTTGTGTGACGTCACAAGGGTCTAATAAAGGTTATCACATTTTATTAAAAATAAATACAATCCTTCACATTTCTAAGTTGAAATTATGAAAATATCGTAACAAATACATATATCTCCAAATGGTTTTGGATTTGTATACCATTCCAAAAATTTCCCAACCCCAATTAGGTATTTTTCCCCTATTAGGTATTTTTTCCCCTATTAGGTATTTTTCCCCTAATTAGGTATTATTTTTATATTTTTTTCTCTTAGGGAATTTTCAGGTATTACGACTTGTAATTATCGATCTGGGCCCTAATCGCGGTATTTTGCACAACAATTATTGTTCGTTTGGTTTAAAATTGCGTATTCATTTTTGTCACCAGGGTGTGACAAAAATGAAAAATGAGAAAATAGTAATCTATAATCGTTTGGATTTATTTTTTGCTGTGAAAAATTCAAACCAATGGTTATTTTATTAACCAAATAAACAGACCCGTATTTTCTCGCGAAAAACAGAGCAAAGTGGCAAAATTATCCCCAAACGTCTGGTAGCCAGACCCAAAAACCTCTAAAAAAAAAGGGGGGGGATAGTTTTAATCGGTCACTATCTGTCAAAATAACGATTACATTGTTCAGAGTAAAAGTTCATCAAGAGGAACTTTTCCAACGTAACGATTATATTGAGTAGTAATTTTTTTCATCCATCCGGATAGGCAAAGGTCGAAGCCATACAGGCAAATCTTTCTTAAGTAATTTCTTCTACTCAAAGTCTTAATTTAAATGAAGGCTAAAGAAAGCCAAATCTTGAGTTTTCTATTTAAAAGGCAATATGCCAAATCATAGTGAAGTACTATTAATAACTAGCTTTCCGCCCAAGACTTCGTTCCCATGGGGATTCGGGAAAATTATGTAGCTTATGTCACCCGCTGATAAAAGAGCTATTTTTGGTGAAAGAACTTTTAAATCAGTTTAGTAGTTATTTCCTACCAAATAAACTCACATATTTTAGATAAGACAGTGAAACTAGTCAATATAATATCAAATTTCTTCACTATTTGTGGGTAGGTATTGGCATAGCTTTAACAAGGATTTAAGTACTCGTAAGAACAGGGGTTCCCTAACTTATTTGAGATGCGCCCCCTTTCGACCATAAAACAAATTCCGCGTCCCCCATGCTCCAGTCCAGATTATTAGGTCAGAATAAAAAAAGTATTTAATAACAAAATAAGTATTTTTAATGCTAATTAAAGTTTTACTAAATCATACAAAAGGTATTTAGTAAGTAGAACCTACTTATTGGGAATGTGATGGATGAGCTTGCATGGATTTGACGAGGTTTACAATTCTTGGCTTAACCATAGAAATCGCACAACATAACGTTAATCACTACTACCAATGTTTTTATTTATATACTTTGGTTTTTATTGCAACTACAGCAGAAAATCCCCTTTCACACAAATATTTACTTGAGAAGGGTAAATAGGTACAATTGAAGTGCTTTTTCTGCTATTTTGGGGTAAATTGGGAAATATTTGACTTAAGTTAAGAACATTAAGTACCTAGGTGTATATAAGCAGTTCGATAACGACTTAAGCCCTCAGGATTTTTTACTGAGAAGATATTACAACACTTATCCAGGATACAGAGGGTTTGAATAAAATAATTTATTTAAAATAATAAATCAAGAAAATGTATTAATTAAATTATAACATAGAACACGTGAAAATTCAATAACATAAAAACCTTTAATAACTATCAAAAATGTTCAACACAGTAAACAAACAACAATAATTAGGGATTAGGTATAGTATAAGTAAGGTAAATTTTATTTTCATTATTTATTTAATAAATCTACAAATCTATTTAATAACTTTGGTATATAATCCTAAGTCTATGCTTATAATCTATCGTATTTGTCTAAACATAAGGCTTGTAACTCATCTTTCACAAAGTACCCAGAAAAATTACAATTATTTTTAATACGGGCACTATTTAAATACTGGCTTATAGTGTAGAATAGAAATGACTAAGTAGGCCTCTTGACTTCTAAACTGAACTCTTAATCTTGGCACTTACCATTTATCTTTTCTTATTATCATTTACTAGCTTTCCGACTGGGGCTCCGCCCGCGTGGACTACAGGTTATATCGTGCGCAACTGTGGGATAAAATGTAGCCTGTCCTTTCCTAGGCTCTAATGTATCTCTGTACTAAACTTCATCAAAATCGGTTCAGTAGTTTAGAAATGAAAGACGGACAGACAGACTATGTCTGTAGTTACTTTCGCATTTATAATATTAGTAAGGATAAATTAAAAATGTTGTGTCACTCCCTACATTTATTGCTTATAGGTTACTCTTAAACGGCTAAACCAATTTTGATCAAATGTAACTATAAAAACTTTTAATAAAAAATTGAACCAACTTCAAACAAGCAAAAAATAAATACAATATCATTTGATGTGCTATGTAGTACCTACCTACTGATCTGTTTGAAGTCAGTGCAAAGGCATTTTTAGTGCAAATTATAAACTTTTCCTTTTTTAAAGTCGGTTAATAAAACGAAGTGTAAGCTTTGCAAAAGTTTAAGCGAATCATTATAATGTATTATTTATTTTACATACACACTGATTAAACAGAGAACACCCTTTTTTTGAAGTCGGTTAATATACTAAAACCTTCTCCTGAATGTAACAAATACTTTTCTGAAAACCACATCAAAATCGGTTCAACCAAACGCGAGATTATCGCGAACAAACATACATACATACATACAGGTCAAACTGAGAACCTCCTTTTTTTGAAGTTGGTTAAAAATCATCTCGATTACGTTAGCTTTCAAACAAAAGAACTGCCTTCGAAATTGTTCCATTTGTATAGGAGCTACAATGCCACAGACATAGTCACACAGATACACAGACTCACAGATACAAACGTGAAACTCATAACACCCCTCTTTTTTGTCGGGGGTAATGAGATGATCCTGGACAAATTACACGGTGCCATCTAAAATCTGAAACTAAGCAAGGATTGGTACTGGTGCATTACTTTTTTTTTGTAAATACATACATTACAATGGCCGATTTGGTTGGTTGGTATGTGGCGCTGGCTTATGTGGCGTTGCCTCTTGGTATGTGGCGCTGCCTCTATCAACGGGTCCTAGGTTCGATTTCCAGTTGGAGCAAATAATCATGTAATAAGCAGATGTTTCGGGTCACGGGTATTTGTATTGTCTTTGTGTATGTTCTGAGGGACCCACAACACAAGAGAATATAATTTGACATCTACAATAATACGTATTATAAAGAGAAAAGATTTAATTGTTTGTTTGCATTAAATAGATAGGCTCCAAACTACTGGACTGATTTGAAAAAAATCTTTCACCAAGTATACTATATTATGCCTGGATAACATAGACTACGTAACTTTATCGAATTGCTATGGGACTAAAGTCCTAGATGGAATGCTAGGTGGGTTTTACCTAAACCCCTCACAAATATATATTTGAAAAAACGATTTTCAAATATGGTTGTGAGTCGGGAAATAAACTTGCAACCTTTGGATCAGAGTTATCTACTAGTGATGCAATGAATACTACTTTTACGAATACGAATCCGAATAGAAATAACGATTTTAATATTCTGCGAATACGAATAGATAAACATAATAAATCCAAGGCAATAAAACCCACTTTACAAGAAATGTGGAAATGTTTTTTAATCATCAACTACGGATAAGTTTTTATTCAAAAAACAAAGTGTTTGTAAATTGCTGGACTCCAAACGATTGTTTTCCCAGCACGGAGGGAGCGGGATACTCGAGGTGGAGGGAACGACGCCCTTGCGGTTAACTCGCGCTCGCGGTGTATTTCTTGAGCCGACAATGGCTCGTATTCGATGCCCCCTGCGTGTGCAATGTTGTGTAGAACACAACAGACACTAACGATTTGAGCTGCAGTCGCTGGCGCACAATGGAGTTTTCTGTCAGCCAAAAGACACCTTAAAAAATATATAATTTTTGAAAATAAGTAGTTTAGTAGATCCCTTAATCAAATGAAAGTTTATTTAATTACTATATAAATACCTGCACCGAGCCTTCAGCACCCCTATGCATCGCTCTACCAAGGAACATACAGAAACGTGGAGATCCGTGAAATAACTTTCTGGGGATTCCGGCTCTGCATTAAAAATTAGAATCATCATGCTTTTTTTAAGGGATCCCCCCCCACATCACCTATGAATAAAAATACATTAGATTATAATGTAAGTTTGTACGGACGGCCTCAACTCAGGTTACCACATGAGTGCACTCTGTGCTGTTGTGATAAGAGCGGTTTTGCAATGAAAATGAAGTAACCTGATGCGCTGGCCTTTGTACATTAAATATCAGGTAATTATTCTCTCAAACCTTACTATCATGGGAAGACCGCGGCTGTGAGAAGTCTGATGTTCAAATCAGCATCACATCGCCCATGTAAACACGAATAGAATAACAGTATGCTTTTTCGGCCACTTTGAATCTCTATTACTAAAAGACTCACTTTAAAAGACTGAGCTTTGATGATGATTTATATGATTTTATATACCTTCAAATTTTTACTTCTTGAAAAAAAACAACGCGTAAATTAAAATCAATACATGTACTGCACTTTTTACTCTCTTCGTTTTGTTGTTTTTAAGAGCTATGGAAGAGCCGGGTTCTCCAACATCAGGCAAATTAATTGCCTACTAGGAGTTCCCTATTCCTATTAATACAATTGTCTTTAAAGTGTTTATGAAATAAAATATTTAAATTTCTTTTAAATGTTGAATGGGCAACTACGTATATTTTAGTAGTGTTTTCTTTGATCCATCAGGATAGGAGCAAGATAATTTTTATTCATACTTAGGAACTTAGGTGCTTAGTTAGGATAATCCAAGGTACTTAACACAAACGCTCACTTTAGTCTCCATGTCTAGTGCATCCGAGCGATAGACGGGAGACATACGTGGCCTTATTTCCTCGGCCAGTTCTAGGAACTGCTGGTGTGAGAGGTGATATATTTTCCTGAATTTCGCATCAGTAATCACAGACAGCCCTTCCCTGGCCGCGTGATTATTCTGCCGTGTTGCGGCTCTCTCCGCTGCCGCATCCTCTTCCATTGCATCATCAAATAAATCCCACTACAAAGCAAAAATTTTTTTCCTTCTTTTCCTTCGTCTTTTTTAGAAATCGAGCAAATAAGGTCGCCGCAATAAACTTTTAAAAACAACCTAGTGTTTATATTCTCTTTGAAAACAACTATACGTTTCATTTTTTTAGCATTAGAATCTTGTAAAATTTGAGTCTTTCATCTGTCAAGTTAATGTGTGGCGAACGAAAAAAATCTAATAATTGCATATTATATTTTTAATTTATATTTTTAGGTTCTAAATGCCCAATAATGTGACTGTTTATTCATATTTTTAATAATATTACATTGTAATTACAATTTATACTACGAAACTTAAATTAATACAAATAAAATATTCATTTCGAAAAGTTTAACCTATAAAAGACTTCATTCTTGAAGTTTCAAACATAAACATTGAAGCCAGAGGTTGCAAACATAAAATGTCACGGCACAGGTCAAACGTCATTCTTCTCTCACAAGTGTGCGAGTGCGATCAGTAAAATTTACAGTTTGAGGGTTTTCATTTGTTGTTATGTTTTGTTTGCTGTTGTTGTTGTTAATTTTTAAGCGTAAATTGTTTTAAGCCCCCGCAGTAAAGGGGGCCGAGAGAGGTGTGGGCGGGAATTTGTCAGCACGGTTTACCTTATAGTTGTTGTTTATCCTTACTTCCTTACTATATATACTATATTTCATATTTCTTTATTTGCCTTCAAATGGTACAATAAGTTCTTAAGCTAATTATCAAGTTCATCATTTGAAACCTTGTACAAGGTACAGCAAACTTATAGTCATTTAAAAAATACAATATTTTCTCATTATTATTATTTTTATATACAATCATCTATGTCAGTTTTTTTTTCTAAATCTAATTCAATGTTTCTAATAAATTCAAGGTATGTTAATATATTCATAGTAATAATATTTAATACGAAATTCAATGACAAATTAAATTATATTCTAATATTTTAAATGATAATTAAATAAATTAATTAATTACAGTCAATGTGATAGTTACAATTAAAAAAGTTCCTTGTCATAATTAGTAAAATTAATTAGTAAAAAATTCTTAATGTTTCTTTTTTGGAGAGGTAATTCAATCATTTTAGATACTCGTCAATTTTAGAATAACATTTTTCAATTAAGTACTGTTTCAGCTTATTAGAGAAAATTTCATAGTCAGATTCATTCTTAATGGTTTCTGGGATTTTATTATATATTTTTAGGGCTGAGTAGTAAGGACCCGATCTGTACAGCTCCATCGTTGAGTGTGTTTGTTGCAAATTATTTATGTATTTTGATCTTAAATAATTGTATTTTACATGTTTGTCTCGTTTCAATGTAAATAAGTACATGTGTTTCCTGACAAATAGCGCCGTTGTGAATATGTAAAGAGAAGGTAGGGTAAGAATTTTTCGCTGGATAAAGTATTTACTATATTTATATACTATATACAGGGCGACTTAAAATGAGAGGTATTCCTTTGAAAGGGCTGTCGAAGATGGAATTTGCAGTGTTTTTCTAAAGGAGTACCATATGCGAAAGTCTTGAAAGTGAACCATTTCAGAAAAATTTCGAAGTTAGTTATTTTTAAAAAATCAATAACTGATTTAAGTATATAAAAATTAATAAAAAAATTACTTGGTGGTATCCTGATATTTTTGATTAGTTTTGTGTAACTGATATTTCATTAAATCTGATAGAGCCATTAAATGTACTAGATTGACATAAACTTTAGCACTATGTAGAAAAACGTTTGAAAATTCAACAATAAAACCAACGTAATAGGAACAAGTCGAAAAAAATATATCAAAAAACACAAATAACATACACGAAAAAAATGATTTATTTGAGTTCATTTTCAAAGTGACTACCCCTGTTTCTACAACAAATAGGCATACTTTTACTCATTTTACTTTTCACAATATAAGTAGTCAGAGTATTGTTAATTTGTTGTGCTGCAGCTATTATTCTTCGTCTTACCGACTCACTTGGAACGGGTTGAATAGTATACAGGGTTTTTAAATATTTTAATTAAATCTATTTCATTTTGTTTCTAAGATCTACATCTAAAATAGCTTCAACTTGCTCTCTGTTTCACTACATATGGTTACGGCGGGTTACGGTCATTAAGACCTCACTTTTAGTATAATAAAATGACGAAATCTTTAATAATTTCACAAAGACAAACAGTAACCTTTTTTGTAATATGAATGTCCCCGGGCTACAGATCTAATGTTATTGGTGGCACAGTTTGGGCCTTTCAATAAAAAAAATTCAGCTTCATAGTTTTTTGTTTGCAACAAAAATGTTTACTACAACTGCTTCTTTGTTTGACGTATGTGTCAAAATAATATCGTTATTTTGACACATACGTTCCTATTGAAACGTTCTTTTTTAGGGTTCCGTAGTAATCTACGAACCCTTATAGTTTCGCCATGACCGTCTGTCCATCTGTCCGCGGGTTTCCTAAGAAACCCTTGGTACTACAGAGCTGAAAGGCACGATCATACATATAAATCACGCCAATAGAACTGTAGAGTAAAATCTTAGAAAAAAAATTTTTTTCGGGTGTCTCCCATAGACGTGAAAGGGCGATGAATTTTTTTCTCGCCAATATCATCGAGTGCATTCCATCGAATGGAATGTCATAGGATAGCTTTTTAAAAGATAGAAGGGGTTTACTAAGAAAGTTTTTCGATTCAGTACTCCGTATGCGAAAAAATATATTTTTAAAGTGAATTTTTTTGTTAAAAACAAGTGTCCGGGGGGGACACTACCAGCTAAAGTTTAGCTGCTAAACGGTTGTTTCTATTCACGTTGGTAGAATATACTACGAAATTAAAAGGGAAACTATCACACATAAGTTGGCCCTTCAAGTTTGCGAGTAATAGTCGACCAAGTGCGAAACACCGTTGGGATTAATAAGAATACATTGACTAATATTCGATCCTTGGTACTACAGAGCTGAAATTTGGCATGGTGGTCATAGATATTGATTGCGCCGACAGATCTAAAACATAAAATTTTGGAAAAAAAAATCGGATGTTTCCCATACACGTGAAAAGGTTTATCTTTTCTCGCCGATACCATCGAATGGAATGTCATTTTTTGATACTATATTATTTGGAGATTTTAACGTTGAATATGACTAGTGATAAAAGAAACTCAGCCTTCTAAGGCTTTTAATACAGACTCGCCTTAGTTTTGATGCCTCACGACTGACTCAGTCTTTTAGTTCCCAACCTTTAGTTATAAGACTAGCTTTTTTAGTCGAGGTCTTTTAACGTAAAAAGCTGAGCTGTTACTTAAACAGCTTAAGGCGACTATAGCACCCGATAAAAGCAGCACACATAGGAATAGTGTCATCTCCGTCTCTCAACAGGCCTGGGCCGGCAGTGCGAACAGTGTCCATATACGAAGTTTACGGTCTATGAAAGCGTACGTGCGTAAAAACATGTTCGAAAGTTAGAAAAATGAGATTTATGGAAAATTAACAGCTTAAATCGAAAAATGCGTTAGCTACTTATCAAGAATGTTCAATTACAAACATTTTGATAGCAAATTCAAGTTCCTTTGTGCATTTTACTGTCGTTTTTACAGCTTAAAAGTTACACAATATTGGTATTTAGAGGTGACTTTGTGAGCTTTTTCTATCGAACCAAAAGTGCTGAATCATGTTTTCAGCAAACTACTTATCTAGTTTATGTCCTGAATATTACCGTATTTTTTATCTTCGATTTAGTGCAGTACGTCATGCTTATCTACGCATCATAAAATCGTAATTTAGGTGCTGTAGTCGACCTAAACTATTTAAAAGACTGGCGACTCATTGTCTGGGAAGGCGACAGTCGTAAGGTATGACAGGTCACAGAGGGATCGCGGAGTACTTACATCGGTTCAAATTAAAGGACAATCCCGGATGCGAGTTTGATCCCGGCGTAAGCGAGTCTGTGTGGCACATATTACTAGATTGCCCACGCTTCGCAGCTGCTAGAATGGAAGTTGATACACTAAACAAATAAGCTTTGCACGATACATTTACACATATGGAGTGTTAATGTGTTAAAAAGGTTAAATAGGTAATAATAATATTAAATGTAACAAGACAAGGGCACGGACAAGTCTGTGGATGCAAAATTAACTGTATATAAAAAAGGTATGTGTTGATAGAACGTAAATATCTAATTTTATCCCCTTGTTAAATTTTATCAAATTGTATTTAGTGGTTTAGGCGTGAAAGTGAAAGGGTTGATAGGTTATAAAAGATATTATGGTGTACCACCTCGTGTTTCGAAGGTTCTTTGAATGACATGGGTCGTAACGCGTCTGGATACCTCTTAAGTAAGTCGTAGTACGCATGGCTTTCGGTGACGGTGTGTACTGCCTGTTGGTCCGTCTTCACAGTTACCGTACTTACTGATAGATCTGTGACACGGTCGATGAGTTTTTTATTATGTAGATCTATTAATAGCTTGAAATGTTTAAGGAAATCGGCTCCTATGATTGACATTTTTACGTCGGCTATGATGAATGTCCAGCGAAAGTTTCTACGTAATCCTAGATTTAGACATATTGATTTTTCGCCGTACGTACTTATAGGCGTTCCGTTCGCGGCATATAGCTTGTACTCGGCTTCTGAACATTTTTTTACCTTTCGCTGTGCGGCTAAGACAGATATTTCCGCACCGGTGTCGATAAGAAACTTTTCGCCTGACTGTTTGTCTACAATACATAAGCGGCTATTTTTGCTGACATCGACTCCCGCCACCGTCGGTGTCGCATCTAGTTTTCCGGCTTTTTGTTCCCAACGCTACACGGAGACCTACATTTCTTTGCTTTCTCGCCAAAGGACTCGTGATACCAACATTTTGTCGTGGTCGGCGCTCCGTGGGTCGCATCCCGGGTCGCTCTCTGCCGAGAGCGCATGCGGGAGCGAGACCAATTGATGTCACGCCGTCGTGAGTTGGAGCGAGAGCGATAGCGCTGGCTACTTGTTTGCATTTCTTCGACCTTGCGAGTGAGTTCAGCTATTTGTTTTGCTAATGAGTCTTGCGTAACCTGTTTTTGCTCGATTGAAGCTAATGTCGAAGTACTTGTGTATTCTAGCATCTTGTCAGCCATTTCCGCGAGTTCGTTAAGCGATGATTTTTGATTGACTGACAGCACCGCGCGAGCCTGCGCGGGTAGCTGTTTCATCCATTCAATTTTAATACCCTCTTCGGTAATTAAATCGGAGCCTAGTTCACGCATCTGTCGTAATAACTGCGATGGCTTCTGATCGCCTAATTCTAAACCACTAACGAGCTGTTGAAAGTTCTAGACTGATGACTTTTCGTACACAGATATCAACCGTTCCTTCAATGCTGTGTATTTACCTTTTTCGGGCGGCTTTTTAAGAATATCGCTAACATGGCGTAGTTCGTCGGTTTTGAGCTTTTGTAAGACATACCTATATTTTTGTTCGTCGGAAGTCTTGAGCGGTTCGACTATAGCTTCAAATTGTACGAACCATACGCTCGGCATTTCTTGCCAGAATGCGGTAAGCTTAGACTGTACAGACAGCGCACTCATGTCTATACCTGCGAACGGCGGACTGTCATTAGCCATTCTCACGCGTTCCTACCTAGCAATCCCTACCTATATAATTTAGTGTGTACCTACAATGTGCGTGCTTACAATGTCGGTCGTAGCGGGCAGTCTGACGGGCTTGTCTGACGGGCTTGTTCGATGTCTCATAGGTTCTAGTCCCTCGATGGGTAGCCGCACCGTGCCGTGGGTGCTAACGCGGCTAGCGCCGTTGGGATCGATACTGTGCGGCAAGTTTGTACTTGTGAGCAAACAGTACCGTCCACGAAGAGGCAACTAGTGAGCGAATAGCCCGGGGCCGAGGTCGTAGGCTACGAGATATGCGGATTCGTCGTGTTCTCGATGCGGAAGCGTCGTGGGTCACCAATGTGAAGGTCGTGGTAGATGCGCAGGTAGGGTCGAGCAGGGAAGTAGTGAAACGCCGAGTGCCGTTGGATGAATGCTCGTTTATTGGATGCGCCGGCCGTATTTATACTCTGGCCGCGGCGATCTTTTGTAGCTACCCTACAGAATCATCATTATTACTAATCATTTCATCGTTGTCACTTTCAGGGCTATTTTCGTCAATACTCAATGCTGCTACGTGAACCCATGGCAACATGCGGTCGGAAGCAACAGTGGTTTTGCGTTTATTTTTAGTACCACTTAACCCGGGATTGCAGCAACCCTATATCGATCGTTCCCTAGAACTGCAACCACGCGATATGGCCCTACATATGAGGACACCAGCTTTTTACTTTGACCGTCGTTATTATACGACGTCCTAGTTATTTTAACGAGTTCGCCTTCCTTATTGACTCGTGCAGGGCGCCGGTTTTTGTCGAAAGCATCCTTTTGTTTTTGCTGTTCTTCATCGATACGATCTTTTACGGATTCACGGATCGTTACCAAATCAGTGTCTTCTCGAGCTTTTTGTACCACTTCGTTTAGTCGAGGATCAATTTCAGAATTAAATTTTGAGCCAAACAAAACTTCCGCCGGAGTCCTGCCTGTTGTCTTTTGGCGCGTGTTATTCATGCCCCATTGTACACGATCTACGTTATCGTCCCAATTTTTGTCGTCAAAATTCAAATTTTGAGCAGTCAACGAACCAAGGATAGTACGGTTATACCGCTCGCACTGTCCATTAGCTCTCGGGCTAGCAACAGCATTAAGAACATGCTTTATGCCTTTGTCCAAACAAAACTTTCTGAAAGCGTGAGAGGTAAAGCAAGTACCCCTGTCACTAATGATGCGATCTGGGTTCCTAAACGTATAGAATATGTCTTCTAGCACACGTATTGCAGTAACGGTCTTGGTATTACGGACGGGTCTTACGAAAACAAATTTCGTGAAACCGTCGACAATTACGAGAAGATACGCATTCCCCCTCTTTGATCGAACAATCCACCTGCGTCGAGGAGTGCGACAGGGTGATGTCATATCACCGAAACTGTTCACTAACGCTCTGGAGGATATGTTCAAGATGCTGGACTGGAAAGAGTACGGCATCAATATAAACGGTGAACACATCTCGCACCTACGATTTGCAGACGACATCGTCATTATGGCTGAAACGCTGCAGGATCTTCAACGGATGCTGGACAGTCTAGCTAATGCGTCTCAGCGTATAGGGCTCCGGATGAACTTGGATAAAACCAAAGTCATGTTCAACGAACATGTTGACCCGGGGCCGGTCGCGGTAAACGGAGTCCCCCTCAAGGTTGTTTCTGAATATGTGTACCTGGGACAGATGCTCCGAGTAGGTAAAAACAACTTCGATGGGGAAGCTAAGAGACGGATACAGCTGGGCTGGGCAGCGTTTGGGAAACTCCGCCGAGTCTTCACGTCACCCATACCTCAAAGCCTGAAAACGAAAGTTTTCAATCAGTGCGTCCTACCCGTGATGACATACGGAGCCGAGACGTGGCCACTCACAGTGAGACTAGTCCACCAATTTAAGGTCGCTCAGCGAGCTATGGAAAGGGCTATGCTCGGTATTTCTTTGAGGGATCGGATTCGAAACGAAATAATCCGTCAGAAAACCAAAGTTACCGACATAGCCCGGCGAATTGGCAAGCTTAAGTGGCAGTGGGCTGGTCATATCTGTCGTAGAACCGATGGCCGTTGGGGCAGAAAAAATCTAGAATGGAGACCACGAATCGGCAAACGTAGCGTAGGGCGCCCTGTTACTAGGTGGGGTGACGATATTCGTAAAGTAGCGGGCAGTGGTTGGAGGAGGAGAGCTGAAGACCGAGCTCAGTGGCGTGCCATAAGAGAGGCCTATGTCCAGCAGTGGACTGATATAGGCTGATGATGATCGAACAAATGGTCCAAGGTGGTCGATATGTATTGTGTGGAAAGGGACCTCGACCTTGGTGATGGTATGAAGCTGCAGGTGCCAAATCCGCGATTACGTGTAGCACCGCGTGCTCGCGTTTTTAGGGTCCCTCCGAGTAGGACCAACATATTAATGCATGCTCCCGTTACGGAGGCGCTGTACATATTGAATGAAGTCTCTAAATATGACGAAATAGATTTGTTCTTTACCCCTCTAACCAAAATTTCTAGTTTTATTTTAAGTTATCTGACTAAGTGATTTTAAATGAGTAATAATATATTTTTTGACATTTTATGTAAATTTTTTGACAAATTTTTATTTTTTTGACATTTATTAGACATTCTTTTTTATTTATTAGATATTATTAAACATTCTTTTTTGAAAATTGTGACAACTTAAAATATGTTTTATATGCTGTGTTAAAAACCTGTGAAATTAATTAAGTATAAAACTATGTAAGAATATTATAATGCTATCGATTTGGGCCCCGAGCCTGTCATGATATCATTTTGTCTGTATTAACTTGAATAAATAAATTGAAATTAAAATAGTCTAGGTAAAGTTGTCTAAATAGTATCACGTATGCATCAGTGACTACTTCACGGAAATCCAACTTGCAAAACATAATTTTAAAATATGATTTGCAGTTTTTTAAAAGTTTATAATGAAACTGGTTTATTTTTATTGCTTCCAACATCTGTTTGACAGATTTTATAAGATTGACTTCATTTTATTGAATACTTGTTGTCCTTTGTGTTATCATTTTACAATATTATATTTCTTGTGTGGTATGCAGTTCGCCTTCATTGCTAGTGCTAACTTTTTTGGAGTATGCGCATTCAATGCAAGCCTGCACATATTTCTTCACGAATCTGGACATCTTCGGGAACCAGTATGACTTCTTGATTCGGTCTAAGGTTTTTTCCACACCAAAATGGCCTATTTCGTCATGATTCAGACGACAAATCTGCCACCTTGCGCCCTTTGGTACGGCCCAGCGTATATCATCTTTATCACCGTTCATACACCTATAGAGCTTTTCGTCTTTAATCACATAATTATCCTTGATGTATTTTAGCCCTTCTTCATTTAGGTTCGAGGTTAATACATCTCGGATTCGGCAAAGTTCTGAGTCACCTAACTGAAGTGTTTGTAACCAATCATCGCTATCAATCGTCATAACACAGGGATAGGCTTCAGTTTCAGCTGTGTCATCGAGTGTTACCCCAGGGTTCCTCGACAAAGCGTCAACGTGAGCCATTTTAACGCCTGGTCTGTACTCCACGGTACAATTAAACTCCTGTAAAAGAAGCCACCAACGGGCTAAACGCGGAATCAAGTCGCGTTTGGAAAACGTAGAGCGCAATGCGCTGCAGTCAGTCACTATCTTAAAATTCTGACCCAGCAAATACACCCGAAACTTTTTAAGTGAGCAGACTACAGAAAGCGTTTCAAGCTCAAACGCATGAAAATTCTTCTCCTCTGGAGAGGTTTGCTTGCTATAGTATGACACCTGATGAAATACATCACTACCTGGTGGTCGTTGGAGTAATATGCCCCCGACGCCGATCCTGCTAGCGTCGGTATGGAGCTCCGTTTCCGCAGCCGGATCATAAATGGCTAATACAGGCCTATCAATCAGCTTTTCTTTTAGAGTGGCAAAAGCAGTCTCGTGTTCATTTGTCCATTCCCAATCAACATCTTTCTTCAACAGTCGGTTAAGTAGGTGTGCAATTGCCGCAAAGTTTCTAATAAACTTCCGAAAGTAACCCACTAAACCGAGAAATTGACGAACTGAATGCGGATTGGCAGGACAAGGAAACTCTAGAACGGACTGAATTTTCTTCTCTTCTGGACGAACCCCAACGGCACTAATTTCGTAGCCCAAATAATTAATTTTGTCTCTCAAGAAGGCACATTTGGAGAGATTAAGCGTCAAATTTGCATTTTCGATCAATTTCAAAACCCTCTCCAACCGCTCCAAGCACTCATCAATGTTCTTCCCGTAAATAAGAATGTCGTCGATATACGCCGTTGCTTTTGTAAACCGCGCAGGACCCAAGACCCTATTTATCATACGCTGAAATACAGCGGGTGCGTTTGCCAGCCCGAACGGCATACGATTAAATTCGTACTGTCCGTCCGGTGTGACAAATGACGTAAGGGCTTTGGAGTTTTCTGAAATTGGGACCTGATAATACCCAGAGGCCATGTCCAGGGTCACAAAGTAGGCTTGGTCCGCTAACCTAGCAATTTCGTCCTCGATAACAGGCATCGGATATCGCTCTTTTACGGTAACGGAGTTCAAAAGCCTATAGTCAATGCAAAGTCTCGGTTTATCATCCTTTTTGCGCACGAGAATTATGGGACTTGCATACTCTGAAGAAGATTCTCTTATTATTCCAGCGTCCATCACCTCATCCACCATTTCCCTGACAACCTCCCGTTCCTTGTGTGATAACCTATAGGCTCGGTAAATGATGGGCTGATTCGAATTTAATTCAATACTTATCTCAGCAGCATTTGTACAACCTAATTTCTGTAAGGAATTAGCAAAACAGTGCCTATATGCCTTAAGTAACTCTACTAGACGTTGTTTTTGGGTTTTGGCAATGGAGTCACCTATGCATATTTTGCTTGGTTCGAACTCATTATCGTCAGAGAGGTCCGAAAAATCAGTCATAATGCGATTGACGACCTGAAAGTTTGTTCCCCTACAGATGACATTGCCCTGTTGAAGTCGACAAGATTGTGCCAGCGGGGTTATGTAGATGTTCAACAACTCATCTTTAACGTGATAGACTCCTCCCATAACAGTAAATAGTTGGTTTGGTTTCCCAATCACTTTAGTATCTAGTAAGAGGTTTCCATTGAGGAAATCTTTTGCCCGTGATCTAACCACTGCTGGCCCATGTAATACAACGTCTCTAACTATCGAAACTACAACTGTGTTTGAAGTGCTATCCGGATCCTGATCAGAGAAAGGAAGTGCATCAGAAGCTTTGTGAAACTTAAGTGTGTTAGAATTCTTGAACACCACGATGTGAGGCTGTTCAGTGAAAGATTGCCCAATTAGTAATGGTAGTTCAAGAAGTTTGTCCTCTACTATTTGACACAAGACCTTTGCTTCGACGTTGTCAACGCTCAAATTGACTGAAACTCCCCCAATGAATAAACTACATATTTCATTACCAAATCCCTTTAAAGGTATAGGAGCTTTACCACCTATCAACCCTAGGGATGTCGCAACAGAGTCCTTGATCAGTGAGACGTCGCTACCAAAATCAAAAAATGATTTAACCGAGACACCGTTCACTATGCTTTCCTTTATAAACTTGGAATTTGATTTTGACGTAAGAATCCGCATAGTTTTTGAGACGTTATCCGATTTAGCAGCGTTTTCCGGTTTTCCCTTACAATCATCAGCCTTATGACTGAATCTACGACACTTAGTGCAGAGGACTAGAGGTTTTGTGCACTTGTGATATGGATGACCTTTTTCTTTGCAATTATATCATATAATATCACTGTTCGAAGTGTTAGAACTATTAGACTGCTTTGACTGCTTATTGTCAAAGTTCGATTTACCTTTGTTGCCATTGCGGTCATTGGGCTGTGAAAGTTCCTTGTTACTCATAAGAAACTGTAACAGCTCTTCGAGTTCATTGCAGCGCAAAGCGTTAGCGCTAGATCTCAAGGTTCTATCACTCAATCCATGGATCAGGCATTCCACCGCACGCTTGCCATCGATGTCACAACGGTTCAGAAGTGCTATTTTTTCATAGTAATACATTTCTAAGGGCTCATTGAATCTACTTTTTCTCTTTAACATATCCTCTAAGGATTGGCCATAATTTTGCTCAAAAGGAAATGCACCTAAAAGCTTTTTCTGCCATTCGTCCCAACTAAATAGGATCGAGTTTAAACTTTCATAATCCTTGGAGCTTTTGCATCGCAAAGTAAATGGTGGTTTTTTTTTTCGTGGGTTGTGAAAGAATACATACGTAAAATTTTCGCTCTTGTATAATTAATTAAAACAAACATAATAATTCTAGTAATCTACTCTCAATTAACATTTTAATGTATGAGTGACAAGTGTACCTGGTGGTAGTAAGTTTCCATTGTCTCCAATTCAATTTCGACCATAATCACTGAAACACCACCAATAATCACTAACTATGGATGAGCTCAAACAGTCCATGCACGATTTGGCGAATCAATTCCACAGCAGGATGGCACAGTTCGAAGCCAGTCACCCTCAAGTAAGTGACAAAGGAAACTCCAACTCTCTGGCCGTCGACTTTGCTACTTTCAAAGCGTTTATGATGACATCACTTAAAGCGTTGCAGACTCAATTAGAATGTCTAGCCAGGGAATGCGATAGGCTAGACATGCGTAGCTGTCGAAAGATGCTGCTCATCCACAGAATCCCTGAGAAAAATGATGAGATAGTTGTGGAGTCAGTTTTGGAGGTAGCCAGCAAAATGGGTATCACCCCGGAGATTGTTTTTGATGATATCAGCCGGTGTCATCGTATAGGCCGATCCAGTGCAGACCGTCCCAGGCCAATATTAGTGAAGTTCCACGACATTGATCTCCGAAACAAGTTCTGGTCAGCCAAGTCTGCGCTCAAAGGGAAGAACATCACTATCTCGGAATTTCTCACAAAGGCACGTCAGGATCTCTTCAAGGCGGCTCGTAAAAGGGTAGGAGTAGCTGGACACGAGATGACAGAATTTTTGTTCTGGATGCGGATGGCAAACGTCATGAGATCACGGCGCACTCGCAGATCCCTTCAATCTCTACAACATTGGTGGAGAATGGAGGTCCGGCAGTGAAGCCCAAAGTCAAGGCCGCTGCGGACAGGACCCCGGTAGAACCACGGCGCATCAAGCGAGTTCCTGCAAAAAAGTAAACGAAGATTGTATTTAGGTATGCGCAATGCACTATGTTCATATAAGAGTACAACTTGAGGTACGGTATTTTAAATTAGTATTTTTTGTACCTACCGGTTAATCGAATTGTCCGTTGTAACGTATTTTGTCATCTTTTTATATTTATAGGCTTAAATTCACTTATTTACCCACAATTAATTAACCTCAATTTTGTTTACATTTTCTCTGGTTGTCAGTGTCAATGTCAATGTGTGTGCGTTTTATTGCCACTTTAAATGTTACAAGTTTTAATTTCGCTCGCACACTTTCCATTTGTCTGTCTCTGTCTAGCTTTATGTTTTTAATACACTTTGACCAATATGAAACGGAACTTTATATACGTTCCGCATTACGCATTTATTACCTTGTTTTCGTTTTAACAATTTATTATTACTCATATACAATGGATAAATTAATGGCTTCAGGTATTGAGAACTCGGTAACCAGTGACTCTGATGAAGACAATAATACTATTTCAGACACTTTCTTTTCATTTTCCTCCAGCGACGTTTGCAACAGTGACGATAGCTTCCATAGCATTCCTCCGCCTCTTTCTTACTCCATAAATGAATGTTTTGATGGGAAATTCAAAAACTTTAATGTCGTTCACATCAATGCACAGAGCCTTCCCGCGCATTACACTGATTTCCTGGCAGCCTTCGATGACAAAAACCTGAAAGCAGTACATGCGATTTTAATTTCAGAAAGTTGGCTTAAGCCATGCCTTGCCTCTTCGTATTACCCACTGCCAGGTTTTCAGCTCATCCGTAATGACCGTACAGGTAAGGGTGGAGATGGTGTCGCGATCTATCTCCGTTCCCATATTCCTTTTTCTATTGTTGATAGATCTGCCTCTGACGCCTCCAATTCCGCCGAGCATTTATTTGTTGAAATTTTCCTTTCTCACACTAAAGTTCTTCTTGGCGTCTTTTATTCTCCTAATCTCACCGTCAATTACTTTACCACATTTGAATCCCTCCTTGAACACCTCGTACCTTCCTACTCTCATACTTTAATCCTTGGAGATTTCAATACTTGTCTGCTAAAAGCCGATCATCGTGCTAAGAAACTGGTATCTGTAATCGAGTCTTCTAATCTTCATATCCTTCCTTCTGGTCCCACTCATCAGTCTCCTAATTGTGCTCCTTCTCTGCTAGACCTAGCCATTGTTTCTGTTGTGTCCTTCACAAGGGAGGCAGGGAAGCAAAGGAAACACGTCGTTCTGCCAGGGCGTATATTTCGGACTGACGCGAACAGTTTTCATACAACCCACAATACAAAAAGATACTTAAATCTACCTTACACTACAATCCTCCACCATATTCTAAAACACAGTAACATCTTAATCTAACTTATGACTAACCATAGTTCTACGCTAACTTAACTTATTACACACCTTAAAACTTATATCTAGCAATCTTATCTAACCTACATTTGCGGATAGGGCGAGACTGGGGCGGTACAGGGGTGGAAGGCGGAGTCGAAAAGCGTTCCTGCTCACCCTGTTGCGGCGGCGAGCGCGCTGTACCGTTGTCATGAGGCGGCGGCGGCGGCACATCGGCTCGCGGCGGGGAGCGCCCCGCATCGCCTTGCTCCGGCTGTTCCGCCAAGCCCTCTCTGGCTGCTATACTGACAGTGGGTGTTACGGAACCTGTGGGGATTACAAGCGAACTCCTAGACCTACGTTTAAGCTGGTCGACGTGTCTATGTATAGGATTCCCACTGTTATCCACAACTTTTAAGTCATTTGACCCTGAAGATGCGACTACAGTGCCTGGCAGCCATTTTTCTCTCTTGAGATACTGGCGGTACCACACTTCGTCCCCCTCTTTGATGTCCCTATTCACCCCTCCCACTAAATCAACCTGTCGTTCCTGTGTCTGTTGTACTCTCGTCTGTCTGTCAGGTTTAAGAACGTCAAGAGGCGTGCGAATGCGTCTACCTAGTAATAGTACAGACGGGGATTCGCCCGTGGTCGAATGTTCGGTATTCCTGTAATATAACAAAAATGTATTTAGAGCCATGTTTATGTTTTTCTTTTCTAAAATAGCTTTCTTAATTACTCTTTTCAATGTTTTCACGGCGTTTTCCGCTGCGCCATTAGACGATGGGTGGTAAGGTGGCGTGAAAATGTGTTGTATGCCGTCGCTACCTATGAATTTCGCGAATTCGACGCTCGTGAATGGGGGTCCGTTGTCCGTAACAATTTGCCTAGGTATGCCCCATCTAGCCCACAGCTCCCCTAGCTTACCGATGGTGGTACTAGCGGCCGTGCTAGGTACCTGAAATACCTCTAACCATTTCGATGTCGCGTCAATCACCACTAAATAAGTTACCCCCTCAATTGGTCCCATGAAGTCCAGATGCAAACCTAGTCCAAGGGCGCGCCGGCCACGGCCAGGGGCGGGGTGTGGAGCGGGGGGGCGCGTCTGCCTGCGCTGCGCACACGCCGCACGCGCGACACTCGCGCTCCACCGCCTCGTCGATACCCGGCCACCATGCATAGCTTCGAGTTAAGGCCTTGGACTTTACTATACCCATGTGAGGCTCGTGAATGAGTTTTAGAACTTTTTCGCGACCTTTTAATGGAATTACTACTCTGTGGCCCCACATGACGCAGCCTAACTCCTCATATAACTCTGATTGTCTATTGAAAAATGGTTGTAAACCTACAATTTCACATTTTTCTGGCCAACCGTCCCGAATGTAGCTTAAAATTCGACTAAGCTCCGGATCTTTAGCGGTTAGTCTCTTTAAGTCGCTATGTTCCAACAATAGCCCTTCCTGTGCGAAGTGTAAGTGTGTTTGTTCGGGCAGTGATTCGTGTTCTTCGTCGTGACCTCGACATAACGGTAAACGAGATAAGCCGTCCGCACAGTTGTCGCTAGTTTTAACGTATTCGATATCATAATTATATGCCGATAGAATAATAGCCCAACGTTGCATCCTAGTTGCGGTCATGGTAGGTATGCCCTTATGTGGCCCGAAAATTGCTACTAAAGGTTTGTGGTCAGTGCGCAAGGTAAATTCCCTCCCGTAAATAAATTGATGGAACTTCCGCATGCAAAATATTATGGCTAATGCTTCCTGATGTATTTGCGAATAGTTCTTTTCGGCGGCGGTAAGCGAGCGCGAGGCGTACGCTACCGGGCGCTCGCCGCCCGCGCCGGGCTGCGCCAGCACACCGCCCACACCCGCGGCGCTCGCGTCACAGGTTACGATTAGCGGCTTGTCAGGATCGTAATGAGGAAGTACATCGGTCCCCGTTAGGGCTCGCTTAATATTCCGGAAAGCCTGCTCGCATTCTTTACTCCAATGCCATCCGATTCCCTTTCGTAACAGATTATTTAATGGTACTAGATAAGAGCTGAAGTTTCTAATGAACTTGGAGAAGAAATTTACCATTCCTATAAACGAACGTAACTCGCTAACATTACCCGGGGTCTTCATTTTCAATATTGCTTTTATTTTTGAGCTATCCCCTTTAATTCCATCTTTGGATACAACGTACCCCAAATATCTGACTTCGTTCGCTAAGAAAACACACTTTTCTTTCTTTAATTTTAACCCGTTTTCCGACAAACGTTGAAAAACTGCCTCCAGGGCTCGCAAGTGTTCGTCCTTGGATCGCCCTCCTATTATGACGTCATCTAAGAACACTTGTACATTAGGGATACCTTGTACTAGAGTTGTCATAATACGTTGGAAAATGCCTACACTGAACGAGAGGCCGTACACCAGTCTATTGTAACGAAATAGGCCCCTGTGTGTATTGATAACTGTATACAGTTTTGACTCATCTAGTTCCACTTGATTGTATGCTTGAGATAAGTCAATTTTACTGAAGTATTGGGTACCGTTTAAACCTACAAGTACGTCCTCTATCCTAGGGAGTGGGAATCGATCGACCAGCAAGACCGGATTGAGTGTCGCCTTGTAATCCGCACAGATTCGCAACGTTCCGTCAGCTTTCCTTACCGGCACCAGAGGGGAAGCCCAGTCGGAGCAGTCGACGGGCTCGATGACGCCGGTGCGCAGCATCGCATCGAGCTCCGCGTCGATGCGCTCGCGCAGCGCGTATGGGACGGGTCTTGCGCGGTGGAATACCGGGGCCGCGCCCTCGAGTATGCGTAGTGTCGCCTTTCCACCCATGTACCGACCCAGCCCGCCGCTGAATAGCTCCTTATACCTGTCGAGGATAGTACGAATTCCATCATTAATTTGCACATGATTAATACTGCTATAACTACAGTTATTTGTAAATTTTGGTACATCAATTTGTAGCTCGGCTAACCATTGCCTACCTACAAGTGACGTAGTGCCTC